>VWPW01022514.1:32407-44321 GCA_013389825.1 Crypturellus undulatus
CGCCTTCCGCGCGGGCCATGGCGCCGCCGCGCTGCCGCCCATTGCTGCTGCCGGCCCGCGCACCCGGTGAGCGGCGGGGCCGGGCCACGCGGGCTCTCCCCTCCTCGGCCGTGAAGGGGTTTTGGGTCTTTCCTCATCCCCTGTCCCCTGCATTGGAGCAGACACTTGGAGGGACATGCATGGTGCCCTGAAGGTGTCCCTGGGTTCCTTTTCTTGGGTCTCAGGGATTGGGGACTTGCAGGACTTCACCCCCTGTTTCTGAGCCAGTCCTTCACGATACATTCTCCCTTAGGCCCCCCAAATGCGAGAACAATCCTGTTCATCCTCCACCAAGCAGCTGATGCTCTGCCCTTGCACCCTGGTACGTGCTCAGGGACCCCTGCCTCGGCGCACGCCGCTGCGAGCCGGACTGGCGGTTCGAGCTGTCTCCATGAGCTCCCACAGTGAGGTGCCCGCGGGACAGGAGACCCTTACGTGGGGTCAGGCAGTGATGTCGTCACCACAGCCGGGCTGCAGGCCCCTCTGTGGGCGCAGTGCCCGCCGCTCCTCCTTCCCCTCGTGCCATCCTTCTCCTGTCTCTCCACACAGTGAGCTCGGGAATGGCTCCATCCCCACAGAATTGCCCCACATCATTTTGGTGAAAAATCCTCTGAGCGAGCGGTTTGAAATCTCCCCAACATTGCTTTCTTCCTTCTAGTTACCTCTCTCACGTATTGACACTGCTTTCTTCTCTCTAGTTATCTCTTGTATGATGTAAACCCTCCCGAGGGCTTCAACCTTCGTCGAGACGTCTATGTTCGCATTGCCTCACTGGTGAAGACCTTGCTGAAAAGTGAAAATTGGGTGTTAGTGCTGCCTCCCTGGGGACGCCTATACCACTGGCAGAGTCCTGACATTCTGCAGGTCCGAATACCTTGGTCTGCCTTTTTCGATCTCACAAACCTCAATAAAAACATCCCCGTCATTGAATATGAGCAATACATTGCAGGTAAAGGAGATAATACATTCTATGAGAAACTAAATGTTTGAAGTATTTCCAGTTCACTTTATTTGTTTGGAAACAACCCTGTTGTTATCTTCCAGGGGGAGGTGGGTAGTTGAAAGAAGGAGGAGAAATAGATTCTTTAATTCTGCTGAATGCAGTGCTGCAGTATTTTGTCCTGGCTGTCCTCTTAAAATTCTTATAGACTGTTTCTTGCTGAACCTGGTTAGTTGCCTGCTGTCCATGTTACAGAAATACATAGGTTCAGGAGGGTTATCTCATCTGCCGTCTTGCCCAGAAGAAGGCTAACTTCAAAGACTGGAAATCAAAGCTTAAGACTTTATCCAGTTGATTTATTTACAGTCTATTGATGGTCTAGCAAATCATAAAAGCTTCAGAATAGGTACTTCCTCCCCTCATTTTTTTAAATAATCTTTGATTTGATTAAGCTCCAAGTGTGAGGAGGTTGTGCCTCGTTCTTATGTACTAGCCTGATCAATTTTTGCTTTTGTGCCTCACATTAAACATCTTTTTTTAATTAGGAAAATAAGGGAAGAAACTAGTGTAATATTAGAACTGACAGTAGATTTTTAACTTCAAGTAAAACTGCAAATGCTTTGCTTTGCTTTCTGCTCAGAGTCAGGTGGGCCCTTTATTGAGCAGGTGTATGTCCTGCAAGGCTATGCAGAAGGATGGAAGGAAGGAACATGGGAGGAGAAAATTGATGAAAGGCCCTGCATTGACCAGCTTATGTATTCCAAAGACAAGCATGAATACTACAGGTAATATCTTTCAGTCTTTTTAGCTTTCTCGTTTGTTGTATTTGGTGAGAAACTTGCTTTCTCTGACAGATGGATCTTGTCTGTATATTGTAGTGTATCGTAGTGACTCTCAGGAGGCTTGAGATTGATTTTCTTTGTTTTTTAAAATCCTGTCAGTAACAAAATTTTATACTGGTACTGAAAGATCTAATTCTTATCATCTAGGCATCTAGTAAGATCTAGTAAGTCATCATTTCATATAAAATCCATATAAAGGCACAGAATGGTTTATTTACAGTATGTATTTTCTTTCTAGGGCGTACTCCTGATGCAATCCGTTTATGTATAGACAAATTATTTCAAAATACAGGTATATGAACCAATGCTTTTTTTGCTGTCTTCAGGGGATGGTTCTGGGGTTATGAGGAAACACGAGGCCTGAACGTCTCCTGTCTGTCTGTCCAAGGATCTGCCTCTATTGTGGCTCCCATCCTTTTGAAGAACACTTCAGCCCAGTGAGTTACTCTTTATTGCTATGTATTTTATCGCATGCCCACAAACCCACTGCCAGTTTGGAAGAGCGGGGAGAGCTTATGTGCCTTATGCCACATTTGTGGTATTTCATTGTTGGGTTATTGTCATTTAAAATCATTGTGGAAGGAATTTATCCTCTAAACTGCAAGTTATGTTAAATGTTGCAATACTAATAAGAAATGAAATAGCACTGAGCTCTTTTTTATTCTCACTCAGGTGTCTAAACACGTTTTCCACCTTGTGCTTACCTTTCCTCCCTTTACCCTTTCATCCTGTGTCAAGAGGGAATGAACAGAGTAGAGCTGGTGGTTCTCGGGTTCACATCTCAGATCCTGAGAGGCAGTGCCTGGTCATTCACTTCCATCCTCACTGGTGTGAGCTGGTTTAGAGAGAACAAACAGCATGTTTCAGCTTTCTGCTCTGAGGTGCAGAGATGCCATTAAGATGATCAGAGGAATGGACTACTGTCATATGAGAGAGATGGAACATGCTGGCATTTCCCCAGTAGCAGAATATTTGCAGTCAGCTTTTAACGCCCAAAGACATATTAGCATATTGGTATAGGCATATTAGCAAAGCAAAGCAAAAGCTACTAGGGTATGGGGTGCAGGGACAGAAGGAGGAGATTATTGTTATCTATAAACACATCAGGGGAGTAAATCCATAGGAGGAAGACAAACCATATAAACTAAAGTGTAGTTTTGCCATGAGAGCAAACACATGCAAAAATATGAGATCAATATAGTTTATTTCGAAATGAGGTGAAAGTCCTTCTCAGTAGCGTAGCAGCTATCTGCAGTGCATCCTATTAGACACAAAGGAAACAAAATCTTTCTTAGGCCTTTCCTTAGCTGCTTCTCAGATTCTTTTTTGGCCTGCCTTAATGTGTTTTCCATTTAATTTCATAGAGTTTATGAGTCCATTTTCTTTGTTGGTGCAACACTTCCTTAGTTTTGTGCAGTTTCCCTTTTCGATGCTGAATGCAACCGTGGTGGGTTTTCTTTAGCCATTGTTGACCCAGTAAGATGTTGAAGGTGACGATGCTACTGTTGCTATCACAGATCAGCTCTTCCACTATGAGATTTTAGTCCTTGTCCTGCTGCTACTTCAGACTGTGTCAAGAGCTGCTCTCTACCCTGTTGGTTCATCCAACTGTCTTTGACAGTGTCAACAATTTTAGTCTCCTGTGTTTTTCATGACTTTGACAGTGCAGTTATACTTCAAGTATATAATCCTATACCATGTGTGTGCTGTATGAAAAACATAGTGAAAAAAAGCCATCGATGAAAAAGTTTCACTATAAAATTGATGCATAGCTGCTAACAGACTTTTTATATACATTTTTTTATAGTTTTTATATGTTCTTTGCTCTGCTATTTTTAAAAGGCTCTCAGGTGGCCTCAGACTGAGCATTATCTCACCAGTCACTTCTTCTCTGTCCACCCCTTTGAATCACCTCCTCACTTTGGCAATCATATAATATCTCCAATAACAATTACTGTGAGGGATTGTCATTTCTTGCTTTTGTTTAATTTTCAGTTAAATGTAACAGTTACTAAAGAACAGAGCAGCATTACAAAATGGCATAGTTCCCTTCTCTCCCCAGCAGGCTCTGGGTCATGGTTTGATTTGTGCAGGATAGATTGTCTGCAAATCCCTCGTTCCCTGTGTCCCTTTTGCAAAGAGATTGTAGTCTGTGCTTTATCCTGCCTGCTGTATAAAGAAACATAGTAATGTCCATTCTGTTCCTAAGGAAAGTGCACTCAGTTTCAAAATTTTTAATAGGTCAGTGATGTTAGACAGAGCTGAAAACCTTCTTCATGACCACTACGGAGGGAAAGATTATTGGAAGGTGAGTATTTTCCAGTTAGCTTCTCCAGATTTTCTACTCTGTGTTGATAAAAATTCAGTAACTAATACGTGCTTCAGTTTGATTTTTTTTTTTTTTTTCCTCCAAGTTGGTAATCTTCAAAGTAACTTAGTGGTACCCTCTAAAGATTGTCTTCATATTGCCATGGATTTGTTTAATACAGGAATTTGTTTTGGTGTCTTACCCCCAGAGATTCAGTCCTGCAAAGTCCTGCAACACATCTGCAGTCAAAGGGAACCACTTTTGTGCAGTTTAATCTCTAGTTGGCCTCAAGGGTAGGCATTTCAAAAGAGTTCCCCAGAGTGTTCAATATTGCTTTAATTCTCTCCCCGTGGCTTTGATGGCAAAATTCCCACCAGTTTCGGTGTAATGCTGAGCACTCCAGAAGATCTCATTACAAGGCTCAATAGTACATGCACACAAACATATTGACTCTTCACTTGAGGAAAACTGTTTTCACTGCGCTTTCTTTGGTGCTTATCACTCAACAGAGCTAACAGAGATAAAATTAAGAGTTAGACCAAATTCCTGGACATTTCTGATCCACGGTGTAGGTCACACAGGATTTCCTTACTTTACTTGTATGTGCCTGTTAATAAGATTGGTATGAACTAACTGTGCATGAGATGGTAACTGTATCAAAAAATCTTTGAGAGAGGTAATTTTCCGCAAGTGAAGGAAATAACTTCCTTTTTTTTGTCACTCTCCTATAGGAATTGAAGTGTCAGTGACTATAGACATTACATTTTTTTAGCATTCTTTTTTTACAGGTGCTTTACAAGTTAAGCCTTTGCCCAGCATTTAATAGATACCTACACTCTGCTCTGTATACCTTGCAGAATCAGCTGAATATACTGGATATAAATGGTGTTATGATTAAGATTAAACATACCCAGCTAAGGCACAATGTTAGGAATTGTTGTTTGTATACTGCACTGGATGTAACTGCCTCTCAGAACTCTGTGTATGTAAAATTGTCTCTATTTCTTTTTAGCCATCTTCCTATTCCTGACTGGGCAACTGCTCTTATTCCAACAGACCCGTCGGAGTATGGTGTTTGCTAAACACCTCCGTGTGGTGGGAGATGAGTTCAGAAACAAATACCTTCAGTCCACAGATGAGGCAGACAAGACTCATTACAATGAGGACTGGACACAGATGAAGGTAAAATTGTAACAGTCTGTTTTCCATAACAAAATAATATCTTTTTTTTTATTTGTTTACTCGTGGCTATAACAGGGGATGATAGACGTTACCTATGTATCTAGCTCAGATCATGGTGAACATGCACATTTCTCCTGTCTCCTCGCCACATGACGTGAGTTAACGGAGTTTGCTGAGATGTGGCTGACTGCACTGAGTGCCAGGTTTCTGGTCCCTCCTGTTCCATGGAAGGAAACATTTTTCTTCTTTTATTCAGCAGCATGCAAGGGTGTAAAGTTCAGTGGCAAACTGCCAGTTGTAGATTTACAACCAAGGGAAACATTTTTTTTATGTACAGATTTCACACCATACTCACAAATTTCACACCATGCTTGGTCTTGAATGATGCAGGTCACCCAACATGAAGATACTGTGAGTCCACTGAAATAATGTCATTCCCTTCTTTAAAATTGCTTTCTGCAGCTAGAGTAATTCAATGCCTTATATGCAGGTTAAACATTCATGTTGCCAGGCTTCATCAGTGGCTTCTTCATTGATTTAATGGTGGTGCCATTGACTTCTGACCATAAGTACAGCAGTTACCACTGCATTTTTACGAATGACTGGAAATTCATGGGCCTCCAAGTTTTAAAGTGTATTGATCTTTCTCCTTAGGTTAAGATAGGCACAGCCCTAGGTGGTCCTTACCTAGGAGTTCATCTGAGAAGGAAAGACTTCATCTGGGGTCACAGAGAAGACGTGCCTACCCTGCAAGGAGCAGTGAAGAAAATCCGCAGCCTCTTGGACACACATAAACTTGAAAAAGTTTTCCTGGCCACTGATGCTGTTGAGGAGGGTAGGCAGAGTATTATCAGTTTAGGACTGATAACTGGAAATTCATGTGCCTGCACATCAGAAACAGGAATTGAATAGGATGGGCAGCCTTTTCCCTCCAACCTGGATGGGTGATACCCAGACATGAATGTTGTATTTCGCATAAGCAGTTTGACAGTCTGGGAGTCAAACTTGATGCGAGACAGGAAACTGAATAAGTAATGTGATGTTTCTGCCTCTTCTTCTCCTTTTTACATCCCACCTTGTCCCTTTGCGTTTTGTAGACTCCCTGATGAGCCAGTAGGAAGTGACCTATGAAGTTTCTTTTTCTATTTCTTGTCCTAAAGTAGGATTATTCCCAATACCAACTCCAGACAGCCCCAGTTGTGTCTAGACAAGGATTTTGGAAATCCCCAAGGATGGGGTTCCCTTCTAGGACTTGTTCCCTCCCGGTAGTATGTAGAGATTATATTTCAATACATTATGTATTATACCCTGCAGGTATAATATCTGCAAAAATAGCCCTGCAAGGTTGGACTATGTGATAACTAATCCAATTTTGCTGTCTTTCAAGTCCGATTAATATATCACCCTGTACAGCAGGGTGATATATTTGCAGACAGCAAAACTGGTGGTGTTGGCACTCCTATCTGTCGCAGGTTTCACCACCCTGTCAGAATTACCTCCCTTGGCAGTGTGCTCTGCCCCCCTGACTCCTACCTAAAATAATCTGACATTTGGCAAAAATTTCTACAATTCATCTCTCACCTGTTCTGTGATTCTGTAATTTGTAGGTAGATTTGGGGCTTTCGTGCTTTGTAACTGTTCACCCAGAGGTTACTTCAAGCACGTGTATTTTCTGACAGCAGTAGATTAATGCTTTCTAGCATAAAATTGAGCTAGGTATTTTGTGTCTTTCCCTTATACAGAGGTTGAATTGCTCAAGAAACTGCTGCCTGAGATGGTGAGGTTTGAACCCACTTGGAAGGAGTTGGAACTCTACAAAGATGGAGGGTTGGCTGTGATTGATCAGTGGATCTGTGCTCATGCAAGGTAACCAATTTGGCTTTTCTGGGTGGAACCAGATTTTACAGTCACAAACCTGAATGTTGTCTTTGACCCAGATAGAGTTGATTACAATTCATTCATTAAAGTTCACCGGACTGAGATCACTTGTACTCAAGAAAATTAGCCCTCGTCACCAATCACTTCTGATCTCTTCACAGGTATTTTATAGGCACCTCCGTTTCAACATTTTCCTTTCGGATCCATGAGGAAAGGGAGATCTTGGGCTTTGATCCAAAAACAACTTACAACCGATTTTGTGGTGAGAAAGAAAAAAACTGTGAGCAGCCAACTCACTGGAAAATTGTATACTAATATGCAAAGAAATCCAAGGATTTCAGTACTAGTGAGTGCAAAGAATAAAGAAAGACTGCAGGGAAATATATCCCTTTAACGAAACTACAACTCTCCGCTTTTCTCAGTGTTTTTCTGACATTGGAGTTCTGAAGCACAAGCAATATTCATCTTCTTAGCCAAGTACTGATGGAACCAAAGAAAAGGAACTCACCCTAGCATTCACTTGTCGGCATAACTAGGATTAGAGGACAACACTGGGCACTACAGTTGAGAACTGAAAAGCCAAACTTGTCCTTTTGAGTAACGAATGAAGTAAATCAAGCTTTTCCAGTGAGGCTGTGGAGAAGAGGAAAAATGCTTGACTTTTCTAACTATAACACAGCTGTGGTCTGTAAAACATTTCTGTCTTTACCTGGTGATTTTTGGTTCAGATGGTGCTTGCCTCCGCTCACAGAAGGACATAGTTTGTTTTGGACCCTGCACTATATGAGCTACAGATTGTGTGTAAACTCTGGAGTTCCTTGGGGCAATCTTCCATTTTTAGGTGGCAATTTGTGAACATTCAAACTGTCCAATTCAATTGTGTTGAATAATGAAAAGAGGGGATGATATTTCCACATGAACACTGAGTTCTTCTAATAATAGTCTTAGTGGAACGGTCCTTGCTGAGAGGCAGAGATTGGGTTTGTATAGGGTGATGAAAAAAAGCTTGTGTTTCCTCTTTCATTTTATCTTAACATAAGAAGCTGTTTCCCATCTTCTAAGAATGCCTTCAGCTAGACTGATGCAAAAGGCCTTTCCAGTTCCATGTCAACTAAATTGATTAACCTACTAAATCAGTTTTCACAGAATCACAGACTGGTTGAGGATGGAAGGGACCTCTAGAGATCACCTAGTCCAACCCCCTTGCTCAAGCAGGGACACCTAGAGCACATGGCACAGGGTGGCATCCAGGCAGGTTTGGAAGATCTCCAGAGAAGGAGATTCCACAACCTCTCTGGACAGCCTGTTCCAGAGCTCTGTCATCCTAACAGGAAAGAAGTTCTTTCTCATACAGAGATGGAACTTCCTGTGTTTCAATTTGTACCTAATACCCCTTTTCCTGTCACTGGCCACCACTGAGAAGAGTTTTGCCCCATCCTCTTTGCCTTCTCAAGTATTTGTACATGTTGGTAAGATCCCCTCTCAATCCTCTCTTCCCCAGGCTAAACAGGCCCAGATCATTTAGTCTTTCCTCATACGTTAGATGCTTCAGTCCTTTAATCATCTTCATTGCTCTATACTGGATCCTCTCTAGAAGTTTCACATCCCTCTTGTACTGGGGAGCCCAGAAGTGCACTCAGGACTCCAGGTGCAGCCCCAGCAGAGCTCAGTAAATGGGCAGGATCCCCTCCCTCCACCTGCTGGCAACACTCCTGCTCAGGCAGGCCAGGATCCTGTTGGCTTTATTGGCCACAAGGGCACATTGCTGACTCATGGTTAACTTGGTGTCAACCAAAACTGCCAAATCCCTCTCTGTGGAGCTGCTTTCCAGCACTAGTAACCCCCTGTCTGTATGGGTTCCTGGGGTTATTCCTCCCAGGTGTAGGACCCTGCGCTTGCCATTGTTGAACCTCATGAGGTTCCTCTCCATGCAACTCCCTAACCTGTCTAGATCCTTCTGAATGGCAACACAGCTTTCCGGGGTGTCTGCCAGTCCACGCAGTTTGGTATCATCCACAAACTTGCTGAGGGAGCACTCTGTACCTTCCTCCAAGTCACTGATAAATAAGTTGAACAACACTGGACGCAGTACTGACTTCTGGNCTTCCTCACTGATAAGTCACTGATAAATAAGATGAACGACACTGGACTCAGTACTGACTTCTGGGGGACACCAGTGACCACAGGCCTCCAATTAGACTCTGCCCCTCTGATCACAACTCTCTGACTTCTGCCATCCAGCCAGTTCTATATCCACCTCATTGTCCATTCATCTAACCCACAACTCTTGAGCTTCCCTAGAAGGATGTTATGGAAGATGGTATCAGAAGCCTTGCTAAAGTAGACCATATCCACTGCTCTTCTCTCATCCATCCAGCCAGCCAGTCGTGCCCTTGTAGAAGGCCATCAGGTGGGTTAAACACGACTTCCGCTTGGTGAATCCATTCTGACTACACCTGAGCACCACCTTTTCCTTCACATGCCTAAGGATGGTCTCCAAGATGAGCTGCTCCCTCACCTTTGCAGGGATGGCAGTGAGGCTGACCGGCCTGTAGTTTCCTGGGTCCTCCCCCGTGCCCTTTTTGAAAACTGGAGTGACGTTGGCTTTCTTGAGTCCTCCTGTACCTCTCCTGTTCTCCATGACCCCTCGAAGATGGTAGAGTGGCTGAGCAGTAATGCCTGCCAATTCCCTCAGCACATGTGAGTGCATCCCATTGGGGCCCATAGATTTGCGGGTGTCTATTTTGCCTAAATAATGTCTAACACAGTCCTCTTCAACCCAATCTTTCCACATTGATGTTTTTACTTTTAACAGGGAGGCAAAGTGAGGAAAATATCAGATGACACAAGTCTTTGGGCCCTGAAATAATGTTTTTAGTCCCAGCAGATGCTCCATGTCCTGTTGCAGCCTCTGATGGAGACATGTGAAGTAGATATTTCTCCTTAAGACTGGAGTATCCTCCTGTTATTGGTCTCTGTACTTGCTTTTTCCTCTTGTGTTGGTTAGGAATACATCTAACCCAGCTACAGTGTGCACCTTACATTTCATAAATGCTCCCAGATAATGAGGTGGTTTCCTCCTGTGCAACTGCAGTAAAAGCTGTGAAGACATCTCAGGCAGTGAGGAGTATCAGCTTTCTCGTCCTTACCAGCTGCTTATGGCATCTCTTTAAAGCAAGTGAATCTTTCTGGTGGTGAAGCGGAGACCCTAGCATTTCAAAGCAGTGCCTTTTTCTACCAAGTCAGATGTTCTCATTTTAGCCTGTGTGCCATGTAAAGTGATGGTGGCATTTTACATATAACATATACCTCGTTTGTTATGAAAATAAAAAGCTTTGTAGCATTTTATGTAGGTTGTCTATGCTGCTTCTGACTCTCTCACATCCATTTCCACTATAGGACAAACTGAGATCTTAATACCTGCGTGCTGCAGCAAAGCTTTTCTCAACAACAGTTCCGTGATGTGCTGCATTAGCAACAGTGTCACTAGCAGTCGCGATGTCAACCAGAAGAAGAATGTCCAGTCAAGGGTCATTAAGATGGTCAGAGGCTGGAATGGTGTAGAGAGGATAAGGAGGGATTGTTTGTTGCTTTGTTTGTTTTCTCCAGTCTGGAGAAATTAAATGATGTCTAACTGTTGTATTCCACTACCTAAAATTGCAGAGACAGAGCTTTCTGAGCAGAGTGTAGCAAAGCAATAATTTACAGACACAGGCTGCTGCANTGGAGAAATGAAATGATGTCCAACTGTTGTATTCCACTACCTAAAATTAGTTGCAGAGACAGAGCTTTCTGAGCAGAGTGTAGCAAAGCAATAATTTACAGACACAGGCTGCTGCAAGGGACCTCCTCTTTAGATACTGCTTAAAACCTCTTTCCCCTGGGAGTGGTGCAGCCTAGGGAAAGGCCCAGGGTCGCGTGGTGGACCTTTTGGCCGTGATGTTTCTGCAGCACTGAAATAGCCAAAGTACCACCACATGCACCAGAGGACAAACTTGCATGCAGTTAATCTTCACAGAAAACATCCACCTTGCTGGCTCAAACAGGAAACAGGCATTAAGAGAGAAGAGAGAGAGGTGACAGCAGGGTGACATGGTCACAGGTTTGGATTGAAAAGAAACAAGATCTCTCTTGAATAAGTGTCATCACGATCTCAAAAAGTGATAACAGAGATTAGAGTTATGATATTTCCTTTTTGTTACGAGACTCATCTGTGCAGTTCTAAGACATACATTTACAAATCTACGTGTTTACACATGCCTACCTAATGCTATGTTCATAAGTGACCACAATGCCTTTCAGGTGGACAAGGCAATCTGCACTATCCATTACAAGTTGCACTGCGATTCCACAGTAGCTACTGGTTTTCTATCACTATTCGGTAGCTAGAGTCCTCTCTGTATCTGTCTCAGTGTACAGTGACATAAGAGACATTCATCACTGCAACAATAAAAGGAAGAACATCTGTAAGACACAGTAGGGGAAGCGAGTGCCAAAGAGGGGCCAGCTCTACCTCCTGCCTCCATGAGCTCTCTCCAGCCCTCACCTTTTCTAAGGAAAAGCAGGGCGGGGGACGGTTTCTGAGTGCTGAAAGGGGCAGGGATGAGGATGCCCAATTCCGTTCTCATGAGGATCCCAACTCCTTCACAACCCGCATTTTCTACTGCTCCATTCACCAAAGAAAAGACACAACACACAGTGAAGAGACAGGGCTGCTTCTTTGGT
>VWPW01022517.1:0-19081 GCA_013389825.1 Crypturellus undulatus
TAGCCTAGATGAAGGCTAAGAGCAAGGGATAAGAGCAGGGATGTTCTACTCCATAGACACTGCCCTGTGTTTCTGGAGGCAGAGATGAGTACCTTGAATATGGGTGCCAGGGAGTACCCATATGGGTATCCAGTGGGAATCCAGCGGTGGGGTTGGGAGAGATGGCAGAATGAATTGTTGCCTTTTCTCTTGAATTTGCACACTGTGGTGAATGGCTCCAGTTTGCCCCTGAGGCATTCACCCGACAACCCATAGGAGCCGGGTTTCTAATGCTATTTCAGCATTTTTTCCTTACATGAGTAGCTCAAATTATCTCTTATTTCTCCTAAGCAACAGCTAGAGTTTGTTATTGGCCAAGCAATAAGATTCTAGACAAGTCAGGAGCAAAGTAAATGTTAACATAGAACGATCATCTCCAAAATTGACCATTACAGGGCTAGTTTCTGGGTGCCGTAAACTGAATTCAGTCTGTGGTAATGGGGCAGAATGCAGAGAATGTAAATGAGATTGTTACTTTTTAAATGAGGAAAGGATTATATGATACTCAACAGGTCAGTGCTAAGACATCGCAGGCCTCTAGTCAAGGGCTGACGCCCTTTCTTGGCAGGTTTTGGCCAGCCACGATGACAGCTGGGTGACTTGACAAGTCACTCACAGCAGCATCTCCCATCACGAAGTAGAGCACAAATGTGCCCAGCCAGAACAGCTTCAGACTGCAGCATTTCTTCGGTCTAGCGATGAAAAGAGAACAGGCACTTGGTAGAAAATGTGTGCTGTGACTGTAAATACTGCGTGAATTATTAATTTTCTGTTTGCTACCTTCAATATTTTTCTATTCAATTATTTTCTATAGATAGAGCAAAGGATGGGTCTGTTTTTTAAATAATACACAAATTATCTTTTTGTACATATTTACAGGAATGTTTTGTGCATATTTTCCTTGAATAGATTTTGAATTATTTGGTGCATGTTTTATTAAAGCATCTATTTAATAATTAAGGAGGGTATGTAATTATATGTAAGGCTACTGAACAATTTGTATTGCAGTGCATATTAAGATTGTATAGAAAATATAGTCCATCCTCAGAAAGGTGTTTTTCATTAATTATTTCATAGCAGTTTATATGGAGGGAGGTGTTGCTGTTGTCATTATACAGATGGGGAAACTGAAGAATGGAAAAGGCAGATCCCTGAGGGGCTTAAATATACTTTTAAGAGTCAAACCCAGGCCTCCAGACCCAGGGCAGAGCTCAGCTCCTTGAGCATCCTTGCTGACCGGCGTATTCTGCAATCCTGTGTGTCATCCACAATCACGACAAACTTCTATGAACATGGCAATAGTCCCCTTGGCAAAAAGATCATGCATAACTAAAATCCCTTTTGCTCTTGCTGTTGTGGAGGAGGCGGTCATAATGACTGAAGGTTTTGAAGAGACAGGCCTCAAATCCACAGTGCTGATAACATTTAAACACAAATGGCTTTAAAAGTTTCCCAGGCAAACTTGCTGACTCAGGAAAAGTGATGTTTCATGTTTAGGCTGAACCCAATTGCCCACGCTGTGATGTAATTTATTGTTCGTAATACACAACTCATTTAAGGCCTTCCAAGCTGTGAAATGTTTAAATCAGCAAGAGGGTGACTTTAAATCCTTGTAAAGGGTGACTTTGAGCAATATTACTGAAGCATGCAGGAAAAGCCTTCTCCTAAACAGATGGGGAGAGTTGGCATTGCTCTGTTTGGTATTATGCGACAGAAAACGAGCCCCAGAATGAATGGATTTCTGTTTAAATGTAGGAATTTATGGCTTACTTTTCATGTATTTATTAATTATTCCTAATGTTAATCTCCAGACTCTGTGTAGGGCTGCACAGGAATATAAACCTAGCTGAAAAAGTGAAAAACTGCAAGACAACCCTTACTTCCAGCCGTTACCTTTTATTAGACACAGACCTTGCTCCTCAGCTGAGACTTATGAACCAACCTCCTGGCTGAGGAGCAGCACGAACCGCCCTGAGTGTGGAAGAGTCTCTGCTGTGGGCAGAGATTTTACAGACCTGCCGACATGCCCGACCTCTTTGAAGGCGTTTTCTAGTCCTGTTGCATCCAGACATGGATTTTCTTATGGAGGATCTACGTCCTAATTCATTTCTGCAGTTATTTCATAGCCTTATTTCTGTAAATCATGGGATCTCCAAGGAGTTGATAACACCAATAGCTAAGGTGACCACTGAGGTGGGAACCACTGGTCTAGAGGTCACAGCTGTGGTGCACAAGATGAGGTAGAGAATGTTTTCAGCTGGAGGCCTGATGATGGCAAGGCTCATCTTTATGAGGAACTTCATCCTGTTTTTTTTCCCTGGAAAAGTGAGAGTTTTTTGACTGGACTCCTGCTTTTGTAGGGAAACAGCTCATAGGAAACACCACTGCCTTGCAGTAGACATGAAGAAAACGGGCAGATCCCTCCCAAATGTGCTTGTTCTCACAGTGCTGACACTGTGGAGCAGTGCTGACACTGTGGAGCAGCCTCCAAAATCCAGCCCTGCTTAATGACCATCTCCTTTTGCCAAAGAGGCCAAAATCTACATGCTGCAGAGAAAAGAACTTTTTAGGATATTTTTTAATTAGAATAATAACTTCCTAGGATCCTTTGATAAGAAGAGAGTCCAAGTGACAACACTTCTTGACCCAGGGTTATAACATTACTTATTAGCCACTCCTACTATATCCTAAAGATCNCTGACACTGGAGCAGATCTAAGCCACTGGAACATGGAAACTTGGTTCAATTATCCCAGTGGGGACTGAACCTGCAGCCACATGAGAGCACTGCAAATCCCAAGTTTACATCTCAGCAAATCTCAGAGAAGTTCCTGTCACAGAAAGCCTCCAAAATCCAGCCCTGCTTAATGACCATCTCCTTTTGCCAAAGAGGCCAAAATCTACATGCTGCAGAGAAAAGAACTTTTTAGGATATTTTTTAATTAGAATAATAACTTCCTAGGATCCTTTGATAAGAAGAGAGTCCAAGTGACAACACTTCTTGACCCATGGTTATAACATTACTTATTAGCCACTCCTACTATATCCTAAAGATCAGCTTGGATATGTTTTCCATGCCTTTCCTGGGATTACTTGGGTTTCTTCAATGAGCTGATACAACCGTTGTTCTTCCAGTGCAATGACCCCACTCCCAAGTCCTGCTGCTGCTTTCTTTCCTATCCTAGAGATGCTTCTGACACCCATAGCGATCCAGCTCACAAAGCTGTGCTTTTCCTCTCAGTGAGGAGTACTTGTAATTACAGTTCCTGAAAATTGTGTACACAGTCCTTTAAAACATGACACTTCAATCCTATTAATAGCTGTATTTCTGATTCTTGCCAGCTATTTACCTTCCTTTCCCCTACCCTCAAACACCCAACACTAGTAAGAAAGTCCTCAGTGCAGGTAGCTGGCAACTTAGATAAAGCCCTCAGCTTGGACCCATTTCTGCTCCGTGACCCTCAGCTCTGCCTCGTGGCTGACTCTTATTCCAGACTCATTCCAGAGACTTCCAGGAATGGGCGTGCTGGCTTGTCAGAGAAGGGGAGTACAACACCCCCAACATAACCTCTGTCCTCTTGGTATGATGTTTGCAGGCATGGGTGTTTTGGTGCTGTCTCCTGTCCATATTCCAGCTTTCTTCCTAAGCATAAATTCTTTTTCTTCATCTCACTTGTCTCCTGAATGCATCCGCAGTCTGGCTCTGTTCATGTTCTTGGTGCTTGGCTGCTTCTTTCCACCCACTGTAGGTCCCGTTAGAAGCAGAGAACCTGTGTCCTGTCTTTGCAAACCACTCGAGGCCCGTCAGGCTGAAAATAATGCATCAGGAGCAAAAGATTTACATGCAGTAAAGACTGAGTGGGCTTTAAATGCTAATAACTGTCATGTCTAGAACATATGTGAGGACCCAAAGGGTTCTGCAAATGATGTAGGGCCTCTGATCATTTCCTGATGTGGGAAAACAGAGAAAACATGTCCATAGAAATAGAAGCAATGTGAGATGATTTGGACCCAGGAAGGTGATAGGGGTCCTGCTCATCCATATTTTCTCCTTGATTGCCTTTGCATGAGGAATCTTATAAATACATTGGATTCAGGGAAGTAGAAAAGCCAGCACCAAGATTCCCAGCCCCCATTAAACAGGTTGTTCTCCAGCCTGTCCAAGAAACAGCAGAGCAAACAAAACCGTGATACAGAAATCTTCCCCAGAGCCAAGCGCTGGCACGAGAACCCCAAGTGCTGCCTCTGACTCTTTCCTAATCCCTCGCCAAGTGAACTTTCATCATATTCATAATTAGGGGATAATAGTTTAAAAAGATAGTTGAATACCCAAATCTGCTAATCCTTCAGTGAAGCCTCTTTCCTTTAATCTCTCTCTGAGTCGCTAATGCATAAAAAAGTAGCCAGGCACCCACTGCTCTCTCCTGCCCTCATTAAAGGGAAACTTTAGCTGCCTCCTTTCAGCCTCAGAGGCCTGGCGGGCATGAACGGAGGGCACAAAGGCAGCCCTCGGACCACTTAGGATGTGCAGGAACTTTGAAAACCCGAGGACTGGGCTTGTTTCAAGACCAATGGCGTAACAGAGGCCAGTTGTCATGGTAACGGGTTATCAGATATCAAAAAACATATTAAAAAAAAGTTATCACAGGGAGAGGTGCTACTGGAGGGGACAGCAGAGAAGGGGAATGTTGAAGGGACAGCTTTGCCCCTGGGTAAGGGGGAAGGCAGAGGAAGGCCTGTCCTCCATTAAGGAGAGGCACCGACAGCTCCAAAAATCAAACTCTTGTCCTTTTGGTTGCTACACGAGTGCCAATGGGCAGAAAATCCAGACAGCTTTTGAATGCAGGAGAGGGGATGTGCAGACACAAGGACTTCCAATACTGACCGCGGGGCTCTGAGTGTGGAGGGGACGCACGGGGGATGCTCTCTTTCGTAGTGCCTTTTCTCTGGCAAGGCTGAAGCGTTTCATAGGGGAGAAAAACCAACTGACATCGAACGAGAGCTGGAGGGGATCTAAAGCAATGAAGATCCTCAAGTCATCCTGTCTAAACGGTGCTGAACCCATCTGGAGGAAGTTCAAAGCCTACAGCTGGGCCTGAGGGAGCTAATGCTGAGAAAGACAAAGGAACTAGGGCTGTGAGGAGGATGAAGGCCCAGGACAGGGACAACTTGGATACCCAGAGCCTTATATTCCATCCCACCAGAGGATTTACTATTCAGTGCCTCCACTATCATTTATTCTGGCAAAATGGGTCATCTCACTATTCTCTGTGACAAAGCTAACGTTGGTGCCAACCCGGTCCTTTTACACGTCTCCTCTGTCCTTTCATAGTGCCCCAGAGGCACTCGGGGGCACGCAGGGGCCCTGCTGTCTGGAGCAGTGACACCCACGTCAGCATCTGTCGGGCGAGAGCTGATGCATTTGATGGGCTGGGAGCAGCCAGAAGTGGGAAGCCACTGTTAATTAATTGGATATGCAGTGTAATAGCAGTAATTGCAATCAATATATTAGATAAGGATGATCAAAATGCTGCGCAATCCCTCTCTGATAACAAATACGTCTCCATCACCAAGGCTGGAAAAGCATCAGGAGAAGCTGGGAACGAGACCTCGCTGCGCTGTGCGGGTCGGCAGTGAGGGCTGCTCTGCTGCTCATGGAGACACCTGAAAGACCCTCTGCTCCATGGAAAAGCTGCATCAGCCCCAGGCCAGAGCTGAGTGCGCCTAGAGACCTCCTAAAAATGCAGCACCTGAACATCACTTATACTGACTGGTCCTTCCCATTTTTCCTGAGGAGAAACCTTCACCTTCTGTTCATCTCATGTTGCCCCCCATCCAAGAAACAAGAATTTTGTCTTTGAAAGATATTCGGCAAAAAAAAACGTTAGCATTTGGGCAAAAGGGCCATCTAGAAAACTGCTGAAAAAAAATCCAGAAAAATTCTAGAAAAAAATGCTCCTCCTTCCTACACATGTGGCTATAGCCAGCCCACTTAAGCTGATAGGGTAATGCATTTTTTCTGATAGCTGCTACAGCAGAAATAAGAGGCGCCTTTGTGATAACTTAAATTCAAAGAGGAACAGTTTTGGTTGCAGGTACAGTGACGGAATGGAAGAAGTCTATTCTTGCTTCAAATCTTGCTCTCACTAAAGTATGTAGTAAAAAAAAAAAAAAAAAAGCCAACGACAAAAAACCCAGACATACCAAAAACTTCAACAGAGATAATGACCTAGGTTTAAAAACAGAAAATCATGCCTTAATCTTGGGTTAAAAAAAAAAAAGAAAGAAATCAAAATGCATTCCATTAAAAGCAGACAAGAGGATATGAAAAATACTTTTTCAGGCTAAATAATAATAAAAAAATAATAATAAAAATAACCCAAATGGGCAGAAAAGCCTAGTGAGTCATTTAATGCTCTCAGTATAGCCGGCAGGAGCAGGGTAATTTATGCCTCTCTCCAGCACAGTCTCAGGGCAGGTCGCTCAGAGAGCGCGTATTCAACCCCATTAAGTTTTCAGCTGTGAAGAACTAAAGGCTGTTTCCCAGGTGCACTCAGGGGGCTGTGTTTGGGCTGGAGAGGGGGTTTTGCTACCTGCGTTGGGGCCAGGACAGAGCAGGCTGGGAGGCAGTTTTTGATGTTGAACACGGCTGCCTCTGCAGCAGGTCTGCGGTGCCCTGGGAAGGCCGTGCCGGCAGGCCCACATCAAAGCAGGTCGTGCAGCAGGACGGGGAGGGTCTCCAGCAAGGCAGAGGGATGGGCAGTTGCCTGCACGGGATTTTAATAGGACGGGAGAATGCTGAGCGAGGAGGCTTGGAAGTGCAAAGAGTTGGTGTGATCTTCTACAGCGCTTGCAGGATGAAAGAGCACGTGAAGTTGGCTCTGGGCTTGGTGGAGCCCAGTCTTTGCTCCAAACTGTACCAACAAGCCTGCCCATCTCCTTCCATGGTCAGCTTTGTTAATGCCACCTTTTCTGGAGCCTGAGCTGTGGGGCTGTGAGGTTCCTGGAGGTAATTCTAGATGGAAACATCTTCCCCATCACATAGGGTAACGGGATTCTTTCCCAAAGAAACCAAGTAGCCCCGAGACTGCAACGTCGCTCTGGAAACTGTCTCAGCTTGTCCTTTCCAGGATTCAAGAGGTCTCTAGGAGGCTGATGCTCCCCTCTAAAGGAGACCTCACATTTTCTAAGTGGAATATTAACAATATCTGTGAGTCCTTCAAACACCAGCCAGAGGGGCAGCTGCAGCAAAGGCTTGTGGAGTCCTGTGCCTGCCCTTTGGCCATGCCCAGCTGTGGGTGCCAAGGGCATCGAAACAGGGCAAGCACCACTTGAGAACTTCCCAGGCAGTGCTACCGAGTTCATCTGACTGTCCTTCTCCCCAGAATTGCTGGAAATGTATCATTTATGTAATATAAACCGCTGTGATGGCTGTAAGAATTTTCTTTTTTTAAGAAGAGGATGAGAAGGGTTGCATGGCTGCAAAGCCATGAGAACTGACACAAAGCGGAGACAAGGTCTTGGTGCCTGAGCTTGCCGCTTCCCCTTGTATATGAAAGCAGAGGTTAGACCAGAACAAATCTCAGCATGTTTTATGTGCTCGCTGACAGCAGGCTCAGCTACTCTAAAATGATGAAGAGCATTTGTAGAGATCTAGACCTTTCCAATATTTAATAAGTTGTATTCATAGGGAGCTTTATTCTGATTATGGTTTACGGTAACATTTCTTTCTCTACATTTGAAATGATGAACTGTCTGATTTACGGATCTAGTTTTTGATCAGGGAGAAGAAACCAGAGATGATGAAATAGTCATAAGCTTGAAGTTATTTTTATTTTTGCTAGCGCATGAGTCTTGAATGACTAAAACAAACAGTTCCAGCACAGCTTCATCAGCTATCTGGATAAGATATTAGACTGAAAGTTGGAATATCAGATCCGCTTCTTTCAGGTAAACTTCATGGCAGCTTCCTCCTATCTGTAGCCACCTTATTTATTATTTTGAGGAAATGAGTGCTGTGAGTGTGAGGAACTGTAATACAGCATATAAATTTTAGCATACAAACTTAAAAATTACAGACAGTAGTATAAAATGGTGGCTGATATGCTTGGGACATTTTTGACATGATTTCTGTTATAGGGAAGACTTTGAATGTGGATAGATCATGCTGCNATCTGGATAGGATATTAGACTGAATGTTGGAATATCAGCTTGTTTCAGGTAAACTTCATGGCAGCTTCCTCCTATCTGTAGCCACCTTATTTATTATTTTGAGGAAATGAGTGCTGTGAGTGTGAGGAACTGTAATACAGCATATAAATTTTAGCATACAAACTTAAAAATTACAGATAGTAGTATAAAATGGTGGCTGATATGCTTGGGACATTTTTGACATGATTTCTGTTATAGGGAAGACTTTGAATGTGGATAGATCATGCTGCATGACTCCAAGGGAGGCCTCAGTCTCAAAGGAAAGAGCCAGGGACCTCTTACACGTAGATTTCTTGTCCTTGTTTTTCCTTCTGCAAGACAGTTCTGGAATCTGTTTTGCTGGTTGGAAACACTCTTCTCACAGGCAGTATCTTGTGTTCACTAAATACCAGCCCTGTGCACTAGCTTATATCATTAATTCCTTCTGTGGTCTGTCACCCCCAGCACAACTAAATCATCTCTCCTCCAGACTTTTCTTTCGTACACTGAACATGTGGCTTCCCCTCTTCTAATCTTCATGCCCGTGGTCATCACAGATGGTTGTCTCTGTCCAACTGCCTTGGCCAATATTATTTACCTGCATCTACAGGAAATACCTTGCCTGCTACCCCGACATTGCCATTTTCAATTGCAACATTGGAAGTTCAGGCTATTCCTTCTAACGTTACTCCATTTCATCTCATTTTTATTACCCCGAGTTACGCGAAGCTGATATTCTTCTCTCCATTGCCAATACCTCTGAACCTCGTATCCCAAGCAGATTTTATTACCGCGCTCTTGTATCACCAGCCAACGCAATCTGGCCTTCATTCAGGCTTTCCCTGCCCTCAGGAGACCCGGTAAGCAGGAGCCACAGTGCTGGTGGCCACTGCGCTGGTTGTGCAGGGCTTTAGCTCCAGTACTTCTGCAGGTACCTGAAAGGGAGAAAGCCGAAGAGTTTGCAACTCTCCCTCTGTTCTTTTTTTCCCTCTCTTGTACTTTACACCTTCTGTTTTCACAGCTTTTTCATGTTACTTCATTTTAAGGTGCAAAAAGGAACAGGAATTCAAACATGTATATACTGTGGGCACTCATGATTTCCATATGGAAAAGGCAGTGGGAAAAGATTAACTTAAATAGTCCTCTCTACAGGCTTCATGATTCAGTCCTAGTGGGTCCCCCAAGACTTTAAGTGATCATCCACGACTTCAGAGAGGTTAAACTGCCCATCCTGTGTGTTTTGTGGAAGCCAGGTGTGGCACAAAGTGAGGCTCATCATCACCGCAGGAAAGGTGACTTCTAAAGCGCTCTGATCCGCTCTTTCTGCCCAGACAGCTAATAATCTTGCTGCTTATTGAGGAACTTAGCCCATGTTAAGTTGTATGTTTGACTGACTGTTGTAAAAGCATTTAGCTGAGATTTATAACCAAACAGACAGACAGCTTGTTAAACTCCTTAGAATTCATAAGGATTAATAGTTTTTAGTCTGAACATTGTATATAACTGAGTCTCTGAATGTCAGCTCAGTGTGTAACATACCTAAGGCCTTTCACTTTGGCAGTGCTAACAGGACAGAAAGGGTATTTGACTGCAGTTACGCATGTAGTATTTGTGGTCCTGCCTAACTCCACCATTAACGTGTACTTTTATATCTACTGAGCGTCATCTATTGAACATAAAATCCTGCAACTACTTCTGCATCACACATGGGACACATTTCCTGGGCTGCCACCGAACCATCACCTCTTGGGAAAGAAGATTTTTGCTGGGCAAAATCTAAAGCCACATAAAAGTCTGATATTTTCTGCTCAGTGTACAATTCACCTATGTGACACCTGGGTAGAAGGTGTTCGTACATCAATGAATATCTGGAAATGTGGCAGCCCGGTGTCCAAATCAGGAAGGCAGTAGACTGTCTCTAAAAGTGGTAATTTACTGTCAAGGCCACTGGTGTTGGCAGGCCTACAACAATTTAATAACCCTAAGGTGAGATGTAGGCAGACTGCAAGAGCAGTGATTTCCTCACCCTGGCCCATGGCCAGGATATTGGATGCCCTTTCAAAAAGCATCGTAAGAATTTTCATGACCACCAGCGGGACTGGACCTTGCCACTCTGAGCAATAACAGGCTTCTGGAATTAAATGCAAGCACTAACATCGTACCGGGGACTGGAAGCAGGTGGTGCACATCTCTCTGACTAACACTGCTTCAGGCAGTGCTTCGTGCTTGTCCCCAAGTAGCAGACAGGCCTGTTCTGGTCACATCAGGATCACTTCCAGCTATCTCCAACTCTCCTTCCTCCCCTCCAAACCTTGCAATTGCTTTCTCCCTTAGTGTTTTCCCTCACTGAATATTTCTATGTCAACTCATGGCAGAGTTTGGATACCAGGATCTGTCTCCCCTGACACACACCAGAGAGAGGAGGAGCAAAAAAGGTGTTGAGGACCCAGGACAAAAGGCTTTGAATACATAAATCGTATCAGCTAGTGAGGGATTCATGTTTCACAGGCTACAACAGCATGCAAAAACATGGAATTGGACATCCTTCTGGTCCAAAACACAAAGGCCTGTCCCACTTCCCGCTCCTCACGACAGCAGGGATAGCGTGTTCTCAGACTGCAGTAACACGAGTCTGTTCAAACTTAGAGACTTTCTGTAAGTTTCAGGCTGAGCTTTGGATCAATTCTTATTCCTTCCAGATTGCTTCACTCAGCCCTCATGGATTCTCTTGATCAAATAACAAAAATGCTGAGCAGATTCCTAAAACATACTTTCTAATAAGGCCTCTAGGAAAGCAGAGCTGACAGCATCTAGCATTTTTATTCTTTCTTTTTAAACTAGCTCCACTGCCTCTGCCAAATGCAAGGATGCCAAATATGATCAGGCTGTGGATGGCACCATTCGTTTATGTCAATCCTCTTCATGTGAGCTGAATAGACAGGACATATGGGCCTTTCCTTAACAAAGTGTACACAAGAAATAAATAGGAGATTTCTGCAAATGAGTAAACTTCCAAGTACAAGATTAACTCAAGTACTGCCAGAAAGGGAAAGGGGCAAATTGGGCAAATTAAGAAGTGCTCTTGAACCTCCATTTCTTGTAAATACATCCTGGAAGGGAACAAAGGGTGCAGAAGGTCTCAGAGGGCAAACTCCACTGTTCTCCATGTCCCCAGGGCAGGCTTTGGACAATCAGCCTCTCAGACAGAGTGTGTTTGGCCTCTTAGAGCCTATGCCTCATCCTCATGTCTTGAGTTTAGGATGGTCATCTGGACCGTGTGGAGTTCACCTGACTTCACACTGCCCTCCTACAAATTCAGGGATGAAAAGCAGAACTGTGAGTCCATGTTTGGGGAAAAACTGCATTTTTGGTGAGTGGAGAAAGAAACTTAATCTTTTTAGCTTGATGGAGAGAAGGTGAGGACATGACATGACTGCAATTCCAAGGTACTACCGCTGGGAGAAGGCTTTTAACAGTGGAAGGATTTTTAATCTGGTATGCAGAAAAAGATTGAGTGGATGGAAAATGAAGAGAGGCAGATACAATCTAGAAATTAAGCACTTTTTTTTAACAGTGAAAGCAATTATCCATTGAAAAATATGGAGAGATGCATTGGGTTGCCCCCCAAAAATGGTTATATTTGAGATTATAGGTGTCACCAGCTCTGAATTGAGGTGACGTGCTAAAATTTTACAGCCAGCATAGCAGAGAGGCAGAATATCAGGTTTATAAAAGATGGCTTAAAAATCCCTGAATTTACTTTTGCTTTCTGTCCCAATCTTTTTGCATTGCTGTTTACTGGTTTCTGCCTTCCAGCCACGTGTTGTGCATCATGCGGTTGCACACCTTCTCCATGGGAGAGCATTAATCAGGCTCTTAATCACTTGCACATACTCCTTCCCTCCTGCCTCAGTTTTCAAGGGCCCTCTGGTGATGCTGACCTCAGCTCCCCACTTGTACACGACCAGAATAACTCGCTTCCTCACGCAGCCCGTTCTCACGCTCTCTGCTCACGCTGTTTTATCTCCGATTCTCAACGGTTTGATTCCTGCTTCTCCCCTGGATCTGCTCAGCTCGAGTGTGTTTTGAGCCAGCTAGAACATCTAGCTCCAGGACTGGACCGTGTTTCTCCATGGGGAAGATCTCTTCTTACCAAGTCCCAAACGCCTCTCCAGTCCCCACTTGAAAGTTCTCATGGTGGCTAAGTCACTGCACTGCGAACGAATGACAAAGTTCCCACAAACAAAATGATTTTGCTCGTATCCATCTGCTGACCAAAGAACCACACAACTGCTGTCAAGAGAATCAAGGAATTTCTCTCGTAATTACTGCAGCCTTGGCAATCACATCACACAGCCATTTTCTATTCTCTTTGGCACACTGAGCACCTGCCAGAGAACTTCTCGTCGAAACCTTCTGAGAAACTTTGGCAGTCCAACCCCGAAGCCCTTCCCCGGGCACTCTGCTTGTGCAGTAATGTGTGCAGAAACGCATGCACAAACTCCTGCCCCTGCATCCGCTTTCCCAGTGACTGCCAAAGGTCTGTCCAGTTCCCTAGCTGAAACTCCAGGACATCCATAGGATTTTAGCATCAAGGCATTCGAACTAGTGTTCAGTCACACTTGAAATATCCTCATTTCTCCAGAACTGCAGAGTCTTTTTGATTAATCTAGCGCATGTCTTCACCAATGTATGTCAGATACATCCTGTCATTTCAGCAGTCTCATGCACTGCGGAATTCTGCTTTTTTTCTTCTCTCCTGTGCAACCAAGGCTCTCTTACCACTGCCATCTCTGTGTGCCTCATCTCCTTCCATCACCACTCTACTTGTCTCATCAATATTAGAGCCCCCTTTTTAAAATAGTTTTCCATGGAAAGAGGCTTACGGGATCACATCACAGCACGAATAACATGGGCTTGTGTATTCCACCCAGCACCTCCTCTTCAAGTCATTGGCCAATTTCAGACAATTTTGGCAAGGAATAGAGGGTTCTGAGAAANTTTCTTCTCTCCTGTGCAACCAAGGCTCCCTTGCTTTCTTACCACTGCCATCTCTGCGTGCCTCATCTCCCTTCATCACCACTCTCCTTGTCTCATCAATATTAGAGCCCCTGTTTTAACATAGTTTTCCATGGAAAGGGGCTTACGGGATCACATCACGGCACTAACAACATGGGCTCGTGTATTCCACCCAGTACCTCCTCTTCAAGTCACTGGCCAATTTCAGACAATTTTGGCAAGGAATGGAGGGTTCTGAGAAAATAACTGTGATTATGTTTCTTGAAAATATGTGACTGTATAAAGAAGAGGAACATTACTAGAGACCCCAACTGTAACAAAATCTATGGAGTGAGTTAAAATCTTAATTGGACTATGGAGAATCCACATGGGGTGGGAAGAAGACAAATTGCTGTCAGAAATATCCTGGTATTCTGGGAACTGCGACAGAGCACCGGCAGAAAATACAGTCCCTCATCCTGGAAAACAGTTGTCTGAAGCAAAGTGAACTACACCTCTTGTGGGACAGCAGCATGATTCTGCTGCTGACCAGTTTGTTCCTCCAAGTCCTTCCATGTGAAAGAAAATAAGTATTATTTTTTGCAGGAAAGAATACCTTACATTGCATCCTGCATTCAGACTTCACTGGGATTTGTGTCTTCAATAGAGTCTTTTCAGTTTTTCTTCTTCATTGGCTTCTGTCTTGCCCAGATAGCCTCCTGACAAAGCTAATCTTGACTCAGGACAAATGTTGGTTAGATTTTCACATCTAATTAATAGAGAAATATGTTTAGCTGGGAAGCAGCAGTGGATCTGTCTGCAGAGCCCTAATATGATAGCAGTGGGATGAGGAAAGCAACACTGCAGGCAGTGATCACTGAGATGGTTTGGGGAGGACCCTGTCATTTTGAGGACATTTAACTAGCAGGAAAAGCACATTTTTTAAGCTCCTTTAGAATTCCCTCACTGTCTACAAAGGAGTTATTTCACCCCCAGGTAACTGAATAGTGTGAAAGAGTAGAGGAGGCAGAAGAACCACGAAAGGAGCAGTTGGGAGCTGTCCGTCTTCAGGGATATCGTAGGTGTTGCAAGGGTTTTGCTGCATGAGAAGAGCTCATCTGGCAAGAGCAGAGGGAGATGCGGGGAATGGGGATTCCTGCCTGGCGCGTGGCTGCCCCGGTGGGATGGTGCTTACAGGGCAGAGCTGAAAGGCTGAGCACTGAGTTCAGCAAGAGTTAATAGAGCCACTGGGACCAACGAGTTGACCCCATGGGGATGTTTGCTTTGGTGTTGACTAGGTGTGACTAGTGCTCCTAGTGTGGCCGGGGTGCAGAGAGCATGGGGCTAACTGAGATGGGCAGCGATTCCTCTACTACGTGCAACGTACAGCGAGTTACTGCTGATAACCTGCTGCCCTTCATCATTCTGTCCCCATCCTCCCATGTTCGTCGTGGTTCAGAGCTACGTGTGGCTGTGACTGTGCTTTCTGACCTTGTGCTGGCCCTGATGGGGGCCGATCCTTGGGCTCCTCCTCAGATGTATCTGGATGCAGCAATTCCCCTGTCAGCACAGGCTGTTGGTTGTCCCTGGGACGCTGCTCTCTGCCCGGTGGTGCTTTCCCCATGTGTTTTCAGTCACGCTTTGGGCTTAATCCTTTGCACAGCTGGGTCACACCACATGGAAAGGAAGGGCCAAAGACGCAGCAAGTGACATCCTCAAAGGAGGAGAGGAAACTAAGCAGGTTCAAGGGCAAGAAAAGGCAAGGGCCAGGCATTACGGGAAGACCTGCATTTTTCCTGCCTCCAGATCTCAGCATGGACAGGGTGTCTCTGGATTCCCACCCCAGTATTTCCATTCAGGGTTTGAAGAGCCCCAGCCTGGCTGGTGCGGATGCCCTCATGTCCCTGTCCTTAGGCCAGGCTCTCCCTAGTGCCTGACAAACTTGCCTGGTCTAATGCAGACACATATGAGCAGTGCAGCTTGGGCACCGCTGTTATAACTGCTGCAGGGACTGCAGAGACCGTCACAGCAGCCGTACGGGGCCGCGCACGATCGATGTGCCCTGCTGCTGGCACAGGCAAAGTCTCTGCCCGCGCTGCGAGCAGCTGTGAACCACGAACCACCAAACTGCATTTAGCTCTGCCAAAAACCGTACCCACTTGTACTCAACCCTGCACCCCCTCCAGGTGCAGACTGAGATCCTGTGCCTCAGCCTGCAAACACTGCACGTGTACCTGGCAGGGGCGTTGCTCTAAGAACCTCTACATAGAGGCATCGGAAAGAGATCTGCGGTCACGCAGCACTAAGAAAGTGTCACTGCTGTCCCCAGGGCCTTTGAACTCCCTTGCGGGTCTTTGCTTTGTACATTCGCACTCGAGAGAAAGAGCATCCAAAGGTGGGGACTGCTACGGGGAAAAGACTCTTAAGCAGACAGCGCTGGGGCTCACAGCAGTGGGAGGAAGGGAAGATGGGAGGGACTTCCAAAGGGAACCTGGCAGGATATTGGGCACAATTCTCCGGTTCTTCCTACCAATCTAGGCTCCTTGTTTGCTCAATGACACCACAGCTTATTGGAAGCAGATTTTTTGCACTGAGCTCTATCATCCTGCATGCTTTCAGGGGCCCTTGCAGCTGCAGTTTGAATAGGAGGGGAGGAGAGTCACAGGCAGGACGTGGTGCTGTGACCGGGCTCCGTGCCCGGGCAGGAATGGGGCTAGGGGAGATGAGGCTCGCTCTTAGCTTTCCCAAGGAAACTCCGTCCGGCTTTATTGCTTGTTATCTGCTTGCTCTGAAATGCCAGGCTGCACACATGAATCTGTTACTCCTCCAGAAGACGTTGTTGCATAAATGTATTTATTTTAATGAGAAGACAAGCAGTATCAAAGGATTTGCTCTGAAACCCAGAAAGCCGGGGAAGCTCGTCGAAGCAGGAGAAAGAAACAGCGTGGTCGGGTTTTGCATTGCCCCTTCGTGGTGACGGCTGTACTGGAGTCTGTTACTCCCACCTGGGCTGTCTTCCTAAGAAGACCCATATCTAAAACCAGCAGCCTCTCCTTTGGTAGCCTCTACAGTCTGGGATATAAGATGGTGGATGGGAGTGGATCATTATAATCATTTTTTTCCTGTAGCATATAGGGAAATGGAGGCAGAGCTAGCCAATTAAATGGAGATGATCAGTGCACTTGTGAAAACTAATGTGGAGACACCCAAACTTCTCTTCCAGGCCATAAACATCTGTAGTTAATGACGAAATGTTAATTACTGGCAATCAGCTAATGAGGGTAAAAGCTGAACTAATTTCCTGCTGCCTGAAACGCTACTCTAGACCGTGTTTTGCCCATCAGCTGAACTGCTATTTAAGAAGAGGATAAAAAAGAAGAAAAAAAAAATCTGGCACCTCATTCTGTCTCCCCTGCCAGACCAGATTAGCGTGTGGGGAAATTCTCCACTGCAGACAAGCCCCAGTTCATTTCCCTGTGTTAGACCGCAAATCGGGTATGAGCTGGATGCTGGGCTCGGGGGCCCTGCTGCCCCATCCTGCCTCCTGCTCCCTTGCTGAGATTTGCTCAAATGACTTGAATCACGGATGGAAATTGTGGCTATTTTCTGTGCTTGGTAAAAGTCTCTGGGCAACTTTACCCTCTGTAGAGGGAAAGGGTCAATATATCACCATTCTTTTTGCCCATCTAGGGTCTTAGCTCTAATGACTTATGGCATGGGATAGGTATAAATCATCCCGCCCTTGTTTTTGAGGCTACAGCTGAAGATGACATTCCCGGCGCATTAAGCCGGCATGTAGTGTTGCTGTGCATGAGTAACCAGCAGCGATTCTGGAGGAGGCTGTGCGCTACCGCTGGGCAGATGATTCATGTGTGTGTCACGGACCTGGTGCCGATAGCCGTGTGACAAAAGGCAGGGCCATGGGGTAATTTGTCATGATGCCGTTGCCTTGGACCGCGGAGCCAGGAGGGTCACACCTTGGAGACACGCAGTAAAATCTGCACCAAACCACCACCAAGGGGGAAAAGACTCCAAGCTGGAGTCACTGAGAATCTGGCAGAGACCCCAAGTGGGTACATTTTGCAGAGGGCTTGGGGGATTGTGGAGACCTTTGGTAAAGTCTCCTGGGGGTTGGAGGGCAGAGAAGCAGCATTGCCTATGGCGTGGTGAAAACAGCTATTTGCACCCTGGTTTAGGCTTTGCTGGCACAGGTCTGTGGTAGCTCCGCACTCTGGAGATAGAAATGCAGCCTGAATCTCATGTCAGGTTTGCAGCTGAAGGCCCCTTCTCCGCCGACCCAGCTCCCAGAGGCCAGTTTTTCACCTGGATTGGGGAGCGTGGGGCATGGAGCTACTGGCCACCTCCATCTAGAGAGAGATTCCTTCTCTAGAGACAGCTGTGCTGTTATCAAGGCAGTCCAATGGGCCAGCCAGGCTCACAAGCTGCATTCAGGGGTTAATATGGAAAAGAAATAATCAAAAAGCATAAACAGAGCTGCTCTTGACTGGGCCATGGATTCATGTTGTTCAGGATCCTGTCTCCAGCAATGACCAGAAGCAGCTGGCTAGGGAAAGAGGGAAAGAGCAGAGCAAGAATATGCAGTATTTCCCTTATGCATGCTGACAGCATCCAACAATATGAGTCGGATGTGGTTTCTGTGAATTTAGTAGCCCTCAATAGATTCCTCTTTCATAAAATTATCCACTGCTTCTTTGAAATCAAGGAAGCTTTCTGCATGCACAGTATCCTGAGGCAAGAAGAAGGAGTTGCACATCTTAACTACTATTGTGCTAGCAAAAAGCAATGAATTTTAGACAAGATGCTTCCTTACTGTAAGGCAATATGCACATTTCTCCATGAGGAATAGCTACATTCATAGTTACATTCCTGCTACAAATGAGAGAGTAGCTGAATTGGTAGAAAATTAAGAGTTTGTAGGGTTTTGACCATATATCCAAATTAGTATCTGTTAAATGAGTTATCAGTTTTCACAGTTTTCATCCTGCTACCTCAAAAAATCAATTTTAAATCTCATTTCAGATCAGTCTCAAGCCCTAATTTACAGCCTGCATCCTTGTGGATTTCTCTGTGGCACCCTTTCCCTAGATGGTCCCATCAAACCAGCTGTGCCTAAGAAACCTATAGGTTGCACAAGGAACGTGCAGAGGGCAACGGGATCAAATACATTTGCAAATGTTATAAGCCTCAACCGCATCATCTCTGCTTGCATGGGCCTGTAGTCTGCAAGGCGTTTACAAGGGATGGTGAGACCTACAGAGAAGATGTCCCATGGTCACTGCTCTGCTGGCAGCCAATTCAGCTCCGTTCCTTCAGCTTGGGTATCCAAGACTGTTTCTTGGGAGCATATCCTGGTTGTCACGCAGGCCTCGAAACTGGGGTCTACATTAGGCTCTGTTGCCTTCAGAGATACTTGGTGTCCAGCCATCTGCTCGTGGCTGAACCCCTCCAGACTAAGCTGGTTCTCAGCTTTTTGAGAAGGTTCCCATCCCTGCAGATCTGCCTCCCCACCGCTGAGCATCAATCAGCTTCTCCTGGCAGTGCAGTTAACTGAGCCTCCCTGTGCAGGGCGAGCTCCCTGCACGCAGGGAAGCGATCGCATTTCATGCTCTAAAGGGCTTAACACCCCTCCACACACGCGCGCACACGCACTCGAGCAGGGTGGCCAGCGCTGTGGTTGGAACCAGACTGGAGCAGTGGGAAATGAGCAGTTTTCCTCATAGTTGAGGCCAGAATCGCCCCTGTGCAGTGTGACACAGCGCGGGGTGGACGTGTAAACCTCTTGCTGGGGCTCTGCTGTGTCCAGCCCTGCTACTGTGGTGCGCTGGGGGTGCCTG
>VWPW01022518.1:5614-28795 GCA_013389825.1 Crypturellus undulatus
GCCCGTCCCGCCGTATTGTTCTCCAGGCGCGGAAACCTCCCCCCGCGCCGCCGCCGCGCCGCGGCCCCGGGGAGCTGCGGGCACCCACGGCTCCCGCGGCCCCTTCCCGGCATGCCCGCAGCGTGGGGGGGCGGCCCCGTAACGCGGCCTATTTTGGGGTTGAACCGCTTATCTCGGCGTGCTCGGGTAAACAACATTAAAGAACACCCCCTAAAAGCTTTATCGCTGTCCCGCATAAACGGGAATTCACAGCTGCAGCTCGCTCCTGTGTCCCACCGCATGGCCCGTCCCGTTGGAGCGGGTGCTCTGTGTCCCCCACTGCCCTCCTCGCGCATGAAACTCGAGAGGACTTTTGTAGATGCCAGTGCAGCTTTGGTTGGAGGGGTGGGAATCCCTTTCTCCTTCCTCAGAGAGATAAGGGAAACAGGCCGGCATCACCCAGCAAGAGCTGGACGCAGTAAATGTGATCGGCGGAGCACTGCTCTGAAACTGTAACTCCTGAAACTCCTAATAAAACTAACAGTTTTGTTACCTTTCTGTATTACTTCTTTTTCTAAAGCCTCCATGTTTTGCGTAGACAAGGAACTCTTCTGCCTAGGAAGCGCAGAGCGGATAGCGATTGTAGCACGGAAAGGCAAAGAGGGCTCTGTGGAATCGTGTTGAATTTGCTCGCGGCCCCTCGGAAGCAAAGGTCTCATCACCTGTAGCTACAAGATTGGTCGCTTTTCCCCAAATCGCGTGTCAACGCGTTGCTTTGCTGCGATCCTGAAACGTAAAAGTCAGCTGGGTGCAACATTCTCTAGCATATTTCCTGCAAGAATTGGTTTTGGCTCTCTAGAATTGCTGTTTTTATTATGCCTCTCTCTGTATTTGCTTTATTTTCTCAAGGATTCCTGTAACTCGGCTTTGATAAGTACTGGCTTGAAGCAGCTGTTAAAATCAGATTGTTCTTCTGCCTGTGCAGAGGCAGTTCAGGTGTTGGAATAAAGGATACTTCCATGTAAATCCTGCTTGTGAGCTGCATCGCAAGTCGCAGGGTTAAGGACTGAGTGATGATGCTCAGGTCCCCATCTCCCAGAGAGACTCGTGGTCTTCTCTGGAGGCCTTTGTAGGATCAGGGCTTGACTTACATCAACATTAGGAGCTACCTGTTTTGTTTTTACATGTTTAAAGAAAAAATGACTTAATTGTCACAAAAACGCAGCTGGGGCAGGAGCAGGACGAGGCAGCTGTTGGACAGTGCCCAGCCACTGCACAAAGGTTGGGGACATCAGGCTGATGGAACTGCATCTCATTGAAACTGCAGATTAAGTTGCTGCAAACATGCAGCGTCGCTTCCCTCTGGGCCTGTGCTCCTGCTGCCACATCGGTTTAATAGGACAATGTGTTTGTATGGGAAGTGCTTAGGGCTGGAAGGGCGGCAGTGGTGGGGAGCAAGAATAAAGCAAGGGGGAAGAATCACGGAACTGGCGCGGGAGGGTTCACGTGGGTTCTGAGAGGCTTTTTGCCCTCGACCTTGGTGCTCTTCCTCGCATCTTCGATACGGCACCTCGGGTGCTCTTATGGAACGGGCAGGTAGTGCAGATTGCTTGCTAAGGAGCAATCGTTTCAAGACGTGTAACCAGAAAACTCTATTTAAATTGCCCTGAGGCGTGGGCAGCTTCGAGGAGAAGCTTCTGGGGCTTTGTGGGGAGCCGTAGGAGCAGCTGTCTTTGCTCCCTTGCATTCAGATTTCCAAAGGATGCTGGAGCAGCAAACTAGTGTGGTGAATGCGGGAGCAGAGAGGTGGAGGGTCCCTGCGGCTGCGCTCGCCTCTCTGCTCGCGCCCTTTGAGAAGCAGCTTCCCTCTTTCTTTGGGGGCTTTTTGCTAAAGTCGCTTTTCAGCCTCTCTCCTGGCACCCTGGATCTTGCTCTGTGCTGCAACGTTGATCTTCAAAAGCAACAGTTGAGGCCGCAACCTGGCCATTGTGCTAACAAGGTGGTTTTGCCCTGTTAACAAAACTGTTCATAGTTACTTAATTCCCAGAGGCCCCTAAAATCCAAGCCCTGACTGGTGCTGCCAACGGACCTGGCATTTCTTATTCCTGAGACATCCCTAGGCAGGGTAAGATTATTTGCTGTCAGTCCCACTTTAACTCTCAGTGCTGGAATTTCTGTGTCCTGAACTCTTAGGATTTTTTCTTTTGCATCAAGACAGTTGCATAAAAACAGTACTAGTTGGTTTTTTTTGTTGCTGTGAACTGCTCGATTTTTGTAGTACTTCTACTCAATTTGGAAGATAATAGAGTAAATTTATTACTTCCAGATCTGGTTAATAATCGAGATGAGAGTCTTCCCACATGAACAGCTGAGCACTCGGTCTCACAACATCCCACAAACTCTGTTGCTAGAGTGTTTTTGCCTCTACTGTCCCACTTTGCGGCTGAAGGAGGAAGGAGAGCAGAGAGAAGAGCAGTCAGAAACACTGCCAGTAGCTTTGGGGCATTGAGATGTTTTACTTCCCAAGCAGAGTTTCCTTGGGGCTTTTTGCAGCATTCCTTGCTGCAGCTCGTTGTTTGAGCCTCTTAGGGCCCCTTTCGTGGCAAGTTCCTGCCCGTTCACACGCTTGCTATGTTTTTTAGCAGGAAATCATTAAACCCGTACGACAAAATGCTTCTGCCTGTAGGTCGTGGCCACCGGGACTGCGTAGGTGAGGAGCGTGAGCCAGGGCAGTGATGTTGGTTTTGGAAAACTCCGCTTGGTGCTCCCTTTTGTTTGGGTTTCTAATAGTCTGTTTTCTCTTCTCCCCTGCCCCACTGCAGAGTTCTGCCTTGTAAATACTGTTATTTGTATATACTGTAAATGATGACATCGGTGGGCACTAACCGAGCTCGGGGGAGCTGGGAGCAGACACAGACACAGAGCCAGACACAGCACAAGCAGCGGCCACAGGTAAGGGGAGCATCTGTGAAAACGGCCATGGATTCTGCACTGGGGCCTCTGGGTGGGGGGGTGGGCCTGAAATAATTTTATTTACTTCTCCTTGACTATTGTCTGCTCGTTTTAATAAACGTGAGCAGCTGCGTGCAGAGTTGGCCATGCTGTTCTCGTGATGCTGAGGTGCCCCTCAAAATGGGAAAAGAGATCTGGTTATTTTGGCTCATCCATTACAGAGGGGCTGCCCAGCAGTGTTTCCCTGGTTCTGGCTGTCTCCCTCTTGCTCCTCTTTTGTCTGATTTTCTTCCTGAAGATTTCCCTTTTCTGCTCCACATTCGCGCCTCTTTCTTCATCATTTTGATTCCAGCATTTTTGGAGAAGCTACACGGTCTTCGGAGGAGGATTGGTTTGAAATGTGCTGCTCTAACTGTGCTCCCTTTTCTCTTTTGCTTGCAATCCCCTTAGGCCACTGCAGAACAGATTCGACTTGCACAGATGATTTCGGACCACAACGACGCTGACTTTGAGGAGAAGGTGAAACAAGTGAGTCTGGAAAGTGGGTGAAGACCGCTGTGAAGGCAGGAGCAGTGGCAAAAGTGCAATTAATGCTGGGGGAGGCGGTGGGAGGGAAAGAGGCTGCTGTTGCCACCTGTGTTTCCTGGAGCTGAAGGGTCTGTGGCCCCTCTAAGCTGAGGAGGTTGTAGGTTCGTCTGTGGTGAAACACAGGAACTCAGAAGCTCTTCAGCTCTGCATCAAGCCTTCATTCTGGGGTATAATTAAGCTGGAGCTGGTAGGGAGACTGCCAAACCTTGGTGTTTCTTTGTAGGATTTCTGGTTTGGGATTAAATTTGACAGCCTCCTTAGAGATCAGGTGCTGCCTTGGTTTGGAAGGTGTTGATTGTGTCACCATGTTCTCCCCTACAGCTGATTGACATCACAGGCAAGAACCAAGATGAGTGTGTGATTGCTCTGCACGATTGCAATGGGGATGTTAACAGAGCCATCAATGTGCTCCTGGAGGGCAATCCGGACACGGTAGGATTGGGTCCTGTAAATCTGGTGAGGCCGAGTTCAGTGTCACTGCCTATTTGGAGATGAGACCTACAATAATGTCTAGACAAGGAGAGCCAAAAGGACCTGCTCATTACATGAGCAGCATGTAAAGTGCAGCTGTGTCCTGGCTTCTTAATGTTGGTACTTGTGTTTTTGCAGAAAATATTACTGTTGCTAGCAGGTCCAAAAGAAGAGAGGAAAAAATAGAATAAATCACCTGTTTTTCTTCTGTCTGTATCTTCATGCTTCGTCACAGTGCAGGGGGTCTGTTTTGCGGTAATCACCTGTGTACAAACTTTCACCCTGCTGCAAGGGTGAAGTAACTGACCCCTCTGAGGAGGCCTCCACTGACTTGTACAAATGCAGATGGAGCTGCAGGAGCAGCAGCTCCTTTATCCAAGCAGCTGGAAGGCCTAGCGGGGTGGGATGCAGCTGCAGCAGAAGCTCTGTAGGAGCAGGAATGGTGTTGGCAGAGCAAAGCCCTCTGCAGCTTCTCTGACCCCCAGTGTCGGCACTGCGGGGAACCAGGTCGGTACCTGCAGCTCAGAGCATGGCCAGTGTCTGCATTCAAACTGCTCAAAGGTCTTGGAGCTCCTCCTAGTCTGCGTTGAACTTTACAGCAATCCTGTGAAAATGGATTGTGTGATAAGAAACAGACTTGTTAGTGGCTCAGATACTCTGTGTTAACTAATCTGCCCAGATAGTTAGTTGTAATTTACCATATTTCAAGCAATAAGGGAGATGCTGTGATCTTAGTGTTGAGTTAGATTTGACTTAACGTTACAGTATTCAAAGTAGATGTTTTTCTAGATTTCCTTCTGAGCCAGCTACCTATGGAGAGAGACTCAAAAAACCTTTGGTTGGAAAGGCTGCTTGTGCCTGAAAGGGTTTTTTGTTACTATCTCTGCATGTTGCCATGCAAAACCAGCTGTTTACTTGTAGACAAGTAATGTTTTCAGGTGTTTATCACTGACTTGTGACTACTTTTTGATTGTTCTGGTGATAGGTAGCATTGGTTTGGTAAGTGTGGAAAAAAATGAAGTCTGCCATAAACGAAGAGTGATGCAGACCTGTGGCTGTGAGCTAGAGAAGCTCTTAGCTTTCCACATCTGAACCTGGGCTCACTTAAAACTGCCCATTGGATAAATTCTGAGTTAATTTTCTCCCTGTGATCAGCATGTTCAAGGAGAGGGTTGTGCCCCTGGAGCAGGCAGATAAACCACCCCTGTCATCCCCAAGCTGCTTCCAAGCGCTGCATGCCCAGCTGGCTGATGCTGACTCCATGCTACTTTTCCAAGGAAAGCACGGGGAAACTACTGCTCTTGCTCCTCCTGCTGCTAGCCCATCTTACTCAAACTAAGCTTGGGATTTCTACCCTGAAACTGAAATCTAAACAGATGTCAATTTTACCCAAAAGTGGGGTATTCCCTTTCTTTCATTTGCAGTCCACACATGTATGCATGTGCGCGCACACACACACACACATATATGTGACAATCCTCTAATCCTCTCTTCTCTGGCATGTAGCACAAGTGCTTCCTTGAAATTCTGTGGTAGAGTGGACTGGAGTAATCTCTGGAGCTATTTCAGAAGAATCCTTCTGGTTTTGAGACAATAGCTTGTCCTTAAGTGCTGGCTGCAGAGCGTTTACCTGGGCCACTCTGAGAGCTCCCCACAGCAGTGCCTTATGTGAAAGGTAGTTTTATTTCCGCTACCAAAGGCAAAGCTTATCTGCGCTTCAAACAATGACAAGGATCCTGTCCACTCTGATCTCGGAGGTGGAATAGATCGTTGCAGAATGACCCAGCTCCTCCTCTTTCAAACTGCCTGCCGGACAGCTGTAAAAAGCTTTCCTTAAAGGAAGAAACTATAGTAGGTGTGCGCAGGCGAAAGGGTTTTTCTAAAAAATTCAGTCTGGAAGCAGGTTTTTTCCGGAGTCCCTCATTATATTTCGTAGAATGTTTAAGTATGAATGTCTTCTACACCTAGTACTGATCAAAGTATGATTACTTTCCCTTTTGCCACCCTTCAGCATTCCTGGGAAATGGTTGGAAAGAAGAAGAGTGTCTCAGGACAGAAGGACAGTGGACAGACAGAACCCGGTGAAGAAAACAAAGAAACCCGGGAGAGGGATCGGGATTTCAGCAGACGACGCGGTGGGCCACCGAGGCGGGGGCGAGGTGCCAGCCGCGGAAGAGAGTGTACGGACCTGCCCTTGAATAGCCCCTCTGATGGTCACGATGCATGCGAGCACTTAATGCCCTGCACAAAAACTGTATGCGCCTGTATGTAGAGGCCCATCTAATGCCCTCCTGTCTGAGGGGCTTCCCTGGGCGATGCACTCAGCTGTAACGAAATAAGTTGCCAATGTCATCAAAATGCACAACTGCCGTATTGTAGAGCTCGAGGTTTGGCATTATAGCCTCGCCAAAGCAGGATCAGTCCTCAGTCTGTCTTTGCATCCTTCTGTCTTTCAGTTCGGGGCCAGGAGAATGGGCTGGATGGTGGTAAGACTGGAGGATCCTCTGGAAGAGGCACGGAAAGAGGAAGACGGGGTCGTGGCCGAGGCCGAGGTACCTGCAGACTTTGAGGTTGGAGGGGTGGCAGGCCAAGGGTTAGGTTGGAGATTATAAACTAAGGTGGTTGTCTGGCAGATGGTCAGATAACCAGGTAGCAGCAGAATCCGTATCCACCATTCCCTGCACTCGTGCCTCCTGGCACCATTTCTGTGCAGAACACCTCTTTTGGCTTTTAAATACTCAGTAATTTGTTTTCCCCTGAGACCTGTGCTGCTAGGGAATTGCTCTGAGGACACTCACTACACAAATCAGAAAACCAGGGTTCTAATATTTACACTTTGTGACATCTGGAAACCTAATCAGAGTCTGGGATCAAGCATCACTAATTGCACTACCAGCCAGCTGAGGTCATTTGCATCCCTATAAAGATGATGCTGGAAATCTCATCAGCTCAGGAAGATCCTTGACACTTTCATATTCTGGACATCAGAGCTGCATATGTTGTTCTCGTGTTTCTTTTTCCAGCGACACAGAACAAACAGGTCCTCAGTGGTCCGTATGTGTGTGTTACAGGTGGCTCTGGAAGGCGGGGAGGAAGATTTTCTGCCCAAGGCATGGGGTAAGTTTCACTGCCAAAGAAACACAGCCAAGAAAAGAAAATCAAATCTTGGTGCTTGGGTAACATTTTTTGTTTTGAGATTTCATTGGGAGTTAAAAAAGGAAAAAACTGCAGCCTACTAACTTAAATTTGAGATTGCTGGTGTAGCTGCCCCTTCCCTTTACTGAAGGAGGGCTCTGTCTTAAGGTAATCTTCTCACTCTGTCCTGTTCTGAATGAAATCAGTTGCTTGGGAGGAGAAACTTAAAAATGACCTTCCCCATGTTCGTGTTACAGAACCTTCAACCCTGCTGACTATGCTGAGCCAGCCGGCACGGATGAGAACTACGGGAATAGCAACAACACGTGGAACAACACTGGCAGCTTTGAGCCAGACGACGGCACAAGTAGGGGATTTTCCTGCTCTTGTTTATTCTTTCAAAATGTTGCCTTGATCCTTGGGGTAGTGGGAACATTCTCCTTCCTTTCCTGTGGGTCTTGCTCAACCTACTTGGAGATGAGACCTACAGAAAGCTGGCAGAAAAGAAGCCTGGTCATTGCTCCCCTGTTTGTACCAGAAACCTTGTGGTCACTGGGCTGTCTATGAGCATTAATCTGCTCTTGCACATTTTTTTGTACTGGAAAAAATGGCACATAGTGGAATTGTTTTGTTGTCTAAGTATACACACAGTTATACAAGCGAACTTGAGATTTTTGTGATGCAATTGGACAGTGTGATATGGGAGAATCTCTAATCAGAAGATTTCCAGTGGTGTGTTTTGAAGCGTTTGGGTAGAGTTTTTCTTTTTTCTCTTTCTCCCTGGAGTAATCTTACGTCATCATTTGCAGTGGCCTGTTCTCTTGAGCATTCAAGTAAATACTGAGTTTGGTTCTCAGAAGCATTCCCAACAGTACTGTAATGTTGCAATAAGCCATGTCCTTATTTCTTGCATATGATGACAAACTTTGATTGCTTTGGAAGAAGAGAGAAGTGAAGTATTGTGCTTGCTTGTCCTCAGCTTGTAAATCTGTGAGACAATAACCTAGCAGAAGAATTTTTACGTCTAGCTTGCAAATACTTTTAAGCAATAATCCCTTTTACTGTGCACTGGCAGTACAGGCTTTATTCTTCGGAAAGTGGAGAGCTTATTGATGACTTTGAAAAATAAAACCTTTTAAATACGGGATGACTTGAGTAGATGTGTTGGTTAAGGGCAGCGGGGCTGTTAGTGGAGGAAAAGGGGACGGGAACTCATGAGCTCCGTGTACTGGGAGTTTATTCCATATGGGCTCACAGACGTGTCCGAGTTCTGCAGAAACCTAAAGCAGCGTAAGTACCAGCTGGGATGAAACGAAGGCTTTTCTGATGGAACTACCTGAATTAGCTCTAGTGCTGCAGTGCACCCATGGTTTATCCCGTTAAGTGCCATGCATGGTCGTTTTGTTTCCATTTTAGCAGCCTCGAGCATCTCTTTAGCAATATCCACAGGTACAATGTGACTGATGGACATGAGGGCAATGAAACTTGCTTTCATTTCAGTCAAAATTTCACTGCTTGTCTGTCTCTTCTGTTTTTTTGTTTCAGGACTTGATTTCATTGGGGGTGAGGGGTCAAATTATCCCCGAAAATTTGACACTGCTCCTGGTATGATATATCCAGGTGCACTAACTGCCCCGGATACCTTTACTTTATAGCTTTTTTTTTAAAAAAAAAAAAAAAAAAAAAAAGAAAGAAATGAAATATCTGTGGATATGTCGTTCTTCTCTTAACTTGCTTGTTTTAACGGATATTTGACATTTGCTCTGACTGCTTCTACTAATGCTGACGCCTTGACTGTATCTCGGGAGATTGTGGAAATTTTGACTTCAGCCACTGCTTATCAGCGCCCCTAGCAGCTCTGTGCCCACAGGGCTGTTCTCCCATTGTGCTTTGACCACACTTGTGATTTTGTTTTCTTTCCCCTTTTGAGGATGCTGGGCTGGTTTTGGGGGGGGAATCTGTCAATGTGCAAGGAGCGCAGGAAGCATAGGGAGAGTCCTGTTAATGGCTGGTCTTCGTTTGCAGGGTTTACTTCTGCTTTCCCCGCTGCTTTGCTTTCTTATTTCCACAAACCTACTTAAACGAGCCAAGCTGAAGCAGAGCTGGGTGCCACCACTCCTCAGAGCACAGACTCCCCTGCAGAAAACATATGACTTCACGTTCTCTTCTGCCCAAAGTGCCTCCAGCTGCCACATCTTCCCTCTGCGGAGGGACGGAGCTGGTCTCATCTTCCTGGTCCATGAGGGCCTGGAAAGGAACCTCCCTGTTGCTGCTGTGCGGCACAGACGAGTGTAAGAAAGGGTGAAACCGGCTTTTTAAGCCCCAGATGTGTGTTGAAAACAGCACGTCCTTCTGGGAAGTTCGGCTGTGTTTTTCCACCCAAAATTCCAGAGACTGATCGTGTCTCTTCCATAAGAGTCCGAAATGTTCTCATTGCCCGCACAGGCCTCTCTTACGCAGCTAATAGAGGAGCCAACTTGTCCTCTCCTTGCAAACGGCTACAGAATTAACCCATCAGCAGTGTAAGCTTTGGGTATTTTTTTGCTTTGTATGAGCTGAAATGAAAAATAGTGGGCTGTTTTTGTCCTGGAAATCTTTGGATGTAAAATTCTTGCTCTCTTCCCACTCTAAATTTGAAGTTGTTGGTGAGACTTGTAGTCAGCTTGGAAAATTCAAAGTATGGAGGTTAAATTGGGGTGCAAGTGAGTGACTGACCTTGCCGAAGAAGACATGGTCAGACAAAAACCTTTTTTAAAATAAATTTTGTTATCTTACAAGTTGCACTGTGATAGGAGGTGGCTGAAAATCTTGTGCATTTCGTACTGATACTTTAAGCTTTGTGCATGTCTGAAATTGGGCCCAGAAATTCCCGGATCAGTTGATCCTATCAGTCTTCTTTTCAGATCCTGCTTCACCTAGGAATTCCTGGGTACAGCAAGGTTGCGCTGGGGCTGCTGCTTCCACTTGTCTGGTTGGCAAATAAAACTCCACTCAGCTGCTTGCAAAGCTCGCCGGTGCTTCCCTGACTCTTCTGCTCTTTTTTTCTTTTTTTTTTTTTTAATTTTTGACACGCAGATAATTTCTCTCACTCTTGTTATCCTTCCAGGTGCATGGAGGGCAGCAACAGAAGAATGGGGAACGGAGGACTGGAATGAAGATGTAAGTACTCTCTAAACACTGCCTCCGCCGCGTGGCTCCCAGCAGGGTGCTGTCCTGCCTGTACGTGTACAGCTAAGAGAGGGTTTCTGTCACTATTAGCTTTTCCTGCAGGGCAGGGTGCTCTGAGGTTTCTCCAAGCTGCACAGGTTTCAGCTGTTGCTGGTTTGTTTTTGCTGTTGCAGTATAGTTGCTTGGCAGCTCCTGAGTTTGGAATCAAACGTGTTCTTGTTTAAATCACAGGTGATTGTTAAATCTCCCCTTGGTTCCTTTTGAGATGCATTGTTTTCCCCTCTGCAGTTTAGCCGGATCTGTTTGTTTCCGGTCAAATCACCTTGGTGATAATGGGCTCGTTGGAAGCTCAAATACCAGTCTGAAGCCTTTGGTTTTTGACTTCTCCAGCAATGTTTTTACCTGCTCTTGCAGGATTGTGCAGATCCGTGCTGCCTACCCTGGATTTAGAGCATCTTGTTTGGCACAGCTGGAAGGTTCCTACAGCCCTGGTAGATTTGTGAACCACTAGAAATTAGTGGAAAGGATGTTTTTTCGAAGACTGACAAATGATTTGCGCACTTGGCAGAGAAGAAACAAATGAAATAAAAGCTGGTTCCTGTGGGAGTAATTAAACCTGAACTCTTTTTCTTGAACCTTTCTGAGCTGTTTGTCTCCAACACTTGTGTGCTATAGTTGATGGCTTAACACACTGCTCTTACTTTTGGATTCTTTTCCCCTCCTTTGTCTTGTAGCTTTCTGAGACGAAGATCTTCACTGCTTCCAATGTGTCTTCAGTGCCTCTGCCTGCAGAGAATGTGACAATCACAGCTGGACAAAGGTGACTGGCTGGGGAGATACTGTTTGCCTACCAAAAGTGACACAAAAGTCATCTTCCCGCACTAAACCTTGTCAGTTAGGTAAAATGCAGGAGTTGTGAGTAAACCAATATGGATTTAAATACTGGATCTGAATTTTATTCTAGACTGCCCCTGGCTCTTTGGATTTTTTGTGAAGCAAGTTTGGAGCAGTTTTCTGCATTGAAATACACTTTCTGTGAATGTAAATGTGCTACCCTGTAGGATCTTGCTTGATCCTTGTTCTGCTGAGATTGCTAATGGCAGTTGTGACAGTGTCCCCCAGATTCCTGAGGTTCCCTAAGGCAGAAGGTATAAACTGGGAGGCTGGAGGTAGGGCAGTGCTGTGGTGAAAGTGAGGAACGTGCCAGTGCCTACATTAACCTCCGCGTATTCACCCTCTTTCCCCAGGATTGATCTTGCAGTGCTGCTGGGAAAGACACCCTCTTCCATGGAGAGTGAGTCGACAAACCTGGAGTCTTCCCAGGCTCCTTCCCTGGCGCAGCCGCTGGTGTTTAGCAATTCCAAGCAGAGTGCTCTATCCCAGTCGGCCTCCGGGAACACCTTCTCTCACCACAGCATGGTAAGGAAAATGCCACTCGCTGCCAGCATGACGGTTTTTGAAGTGTGGGTTCCTGTTACGACCTTGCTCACCGTTTGGACAACGTAAGAAATGAGGTTCTGACACCTGCTCTGCTGCTTGTGGCATAGTCCTCCTCTTGAACAATTTTTGAGTCTGAGATTCATTTAATTAGAGGTAATTGGTATAATTCCTCCCCTGTTGTCCTTGTGGCACTTGTAACATGTACTTCTTACCTGCATGGAGGAGAGCACAAGTTTTTGCAGTCCAAAGGCTTGAAAATCCCATAGTTTGTGAGAAGTGGAACTGGTTTGGAGTTTGGTGTGTAAAATGCTCCGTACTGAAGGATGGAGAAAAGAGATATTGAATCTGCAACACAGATGCACACAGAACTGGACAGATGCTTTTTTATACAACTTCTACAAAAAGAAATGTGTGCTTAATGGTAACATAGTTCAGGAAGGATTTTCAAAACCATCTTAATTGCTGAAAAGTCAAGTTCAGCTGATGGGATGTGCGCAAGTCTTTTTAAAGATCCTTTGTGTTAACTTTCTTGACAAACTTCTCATCCAGTGTGAATGGTAGAGTGTTTCTAAGTGCAGAACTAAGCTCTAATCCAAGGGAGCCACTGACTTTGTTCTTTCATTGCCGAAATTGCAGGTGAGCATGTTGGGGAAAGGCTTTGGAGACGTCGGGGAGGCCAAAGGCAGCAGTACCACAGGGTCACAGTTCCTGGAGCAGTTCAAGACGGCGCAGGCTCTGGCTCAGCTGGCTGCTCAGCACAGCCAGCCTACCGGGAGCGCCCCTGCCTCCTCCTGGGACATGGGATCTACAGCGCAGCCCTCGGCTCTCGTGCAGTATGGTGAGCAGTGCTGTGGTTTCCAACAGAGGGGCAACTGAGCTCCAGAAGTGAAGAGGAGGATAAAGAACTGCTGCTGTCCAAGCTTGCTTTGCCCTGTGGAGATGATAGAAAGAGCTGACAGGAGAGGGGATTAAAAGGCTTGTAGGGGCAAGTGGAGCACAAGGTTGGGATTGGGGTGCTGCAGTTTGCTACTCTGCAGAAGCATCAGTTTACTTTGACAGGACACTGAACTATTCAGTGACACACATGGGTTGGGAATTCTGTTTCCCAAGGTCTTATTTTTAACAGGCACCAGGAGAAGGCATGGTGTGAATCATTTTTCTTGATACTTGGAAATTATAGTGCTTGCTTAAGTTTTAAGAGGAGGGAAAAATCCTGATGACTCTCTCCTCTGGTAGATCTCAAGAACCCAACAGACTCTTCTGTGCACAGTCCCTTCGCTAAGCGTCAGGCCTTCACGTCGACTTCCACCATGATAGAAGTGTTTATGCAGGAGAAGCAGCCTGTGGTGACGGCCTCCACGACGGCGCCGGCTCCCCCTTCCTCGCCGCTGCCCAGCAAAACCAATCCTGTTCCCCAGATGTCCCCAGGATCGTCAGACAACCAGTCATCCAGCCCCCAGCCAGCGCAGCAGAAGCTGAAACAACAAAAGAAGAAAGCATCGTTAACATCAAAGGTGCAGATTGAGGGGAAGGAGGCACTGAGTGTGCGTTAGAGCTACGGCAAGCTCCCTCCAAGCTGGCGAGGGGAGAGATTGCACTTGGCTTCTCTGAGATTAGCACTGGGTTTTGTGGGGATGAGCGAGAAAAGCCTGTGCTCCTGAGCTGAGCAGAGACAGCATAGTTTGGAAGATGTAAAGCCTGTAAATACCCTCATGTGGGAAATGAGGATGTTTATGTTGTTTTTGAGAAGCTTGGGCTGTTTGAGAACTTTGGGCTCCTCTGCAGTGGAGTGAGATGCATGTTCCAGCCTGACATCAAAGAGCCTACCTCTGTCTGGGCTGAATTCTCTGCCTGATTTGGTCTGCCCATGTTTGAAGTGGGTTTTTCTCCTGCACCGCTCCAGAGGAGAGGCTGACCTTGTGCGTTTTCCCTCCCTTGCAGATTCCTGCTCTCGCAGTGGAAATGCCTGGCTCAGCAGATATCTCAGGGCTAAACCTGCAGTTCGGGGCATTACAGTTTGGTTCAGAGCCTGTTCTTTCAGAGTACGAATCGACACCCACAACGAGCACTGCCGTTAGTCAATCTCAGAGCAGCCTGTACACCAGCACTGCAAGGTGAGGACCAGGAACGGGGATTCGGGACCTGGATCCATGGTGGCTGGGCTGCTTCCCCCTGCTGCAGACTGTGCGGGAGCGGTTAACTGGGATGGATTCCTTCCTTAGCAGTAGCATTAGAAGGTGGCTCCTTCATGGGCGGTAGTGCTGTCGCATACCAGTAGACCCTTTCTGACTGTGCCTGTGATCAGAAAGGGGGGACAGTTGTATGCAAGAGCAAAGCCTAAGTTGCCAGCGGACTCATTCAGGCAGATCTGTGACTGCTTGGCCCGTGGCACTTGTACAGAAAGCAAATATTTCCTGGTGCAGTTAAACCGTTTTGCTGAAATTGCTGAAAGTGAATCCCCAGCACGACTGCCCTTTCTCCCTGGGAGCCGCTTCTGGGCTTTGCTGCTTTGGGAAAAGTGAAAATACTTTTTTTTTTTTTTTTTTTCCTCCCCTCCCTTTTGTAGTGAATCTTCATCCACAATTTCGTCCAATCAAAGTCAGGAGTCTGGTTACCAGAGCGGCACGATACAGACAGCAACGTTTACCTCCCAGAACAGCGCTCAGGGACCACTGTATGAACAGAGATCCACACAAACAAGGCGGTATCCAAATTCCATCTCTTCCTCACCCCAGAAGGATCTGACCCAGCCCAAGGTAAGAAAATGGCTTTGCTTAGTGTTGGTTCTGATTAAATGTAGCATGTAAAGCCTTGGAGCAGTGAGGAAAATGGGGGCATTCTAGTGTTTGTGTGATCCTCTAGCATCACCAAGTGGTTTGTGGGTACTTGAGAGCTCTCCTCTGGCTTATACCAGAGCCATTTGCCACTTATACGTAAACGGGGATTGAGTGGACTGCAGGTCATATTTTCATGCACTGTGTAATAACCCTGCTGCAGAATGACATTGAGGCCAGGGATTTTGTCTTAGGGTTTTGAGCCTTGCACACTTGACAAACGTTCAGTGCTAGAAATACTTCCAGTAGCATCAGTCCTGACTAATAAAACTCAGGCTTAGGATTTGGGGCCAGTCTGACCAGCAGTAGCGAGGCTTCTTTTTTCCAGTCGGGGGACAACTGTGGTATTGGTAATTGAGCCTGGGACCAGATGCCACCTGGTGCTTGTTGATAGCATGCCTGTTTCGTGATTTGGGAGGCAGCACGGGATGGATTTGACAAGCGTGCCTCTGAAAAGGAGCAGCTACATGCCCAATCTCTTTTTTTTCACTCTCTTAGAATGGTTTCAGTTCTGTACAACCCACGCCATTACAAAACACACAGGCTGTTGAAGGTGAGTGTCCGTGGAATCAGCGGCTCTCCCAAGTCTCTTCTACTCCTTTCTCTTTGCTTTGGGTGAAAAGCTTCAGCTTTGCCAATGGCAAGTCCTTTTCCTGCCTCTCTGGTTGCTGCCACTAACTTGGTTTGCTTCCTTGGAAATGATCAGCTTTCTGCTGATAGATCATGAGATCCATGATGAGTTGCTTTAGTATCATCTCCCTGATGACTCTGCTGGGATTTTGTCGGTGAAAGGCATCTCCCTCACAGATCTTGAAGCTCTTTGCCAAACCAATGGCCCTGTGGCACTGGTGGCCGTGAACTCAGGTGCAGAGCGTAGTGCCACTGTCACAGCTGTCTGGTTGGCAACAGTGAGGGAAGCTCCATGTCACCCACCTCCTCTGACTGGGCTTTTGCCACTGTATCCTCCTGAATTGCCCTCCAAGAGCTGCCAGTAGTTGTCCCTAACCCCAGACTTTGTTCACAGGTGCTGCAGGCTCTGCGGTGAAATCTGAATCCCCCTCTGCTCCCAGTATTGCGCCTTTGAATGATGGGGTATCCACGTCCTCCCTGCTGAGCACGGCCAGCCAGCACTCGTCAGCCCTGGGCAGCCTGAGCCACAGCGAAGAGCTGCCCAGCAGCACGACGGCACCGCTCAGCAGGTGGGCTTAGCTCCTGCCCGCCAACCCGGTGCTCCGAGCAACCTCCTGCGCTGGGGAGTGACGGTGTTTTTTGCCCTCTTCCACAGTACATTACCCAGCCAACAGAACAGCCTGTCCTCATCCACGTCCTCCGGGCGAACGTCGACTTCAACTCTCCTGGTGGGTCTGGGTGTCTCTAGTGCTGTCTATCCCTATGTTCTTGCTCAGCTCAGAGGTCTGGGGGTGTCCTTGGAACCTGGATGCGCAGCTGGCAGGGCGCTACAGCAAGTGATAGTGACAGGAGTGGCCGGGCTGCGGGTTAGTGAGTGCCTTCTGTCACAGTCAAGAGTGCTGCTTAGCCCAGGAGTGTCACAGAGGAGACGGTGTGCAGAGAGGAGGGAGGGTTGCTTCAAAATACGGGTGTGCACGCTGCTGGCCTGAGACTTTCTGGCATGCAGCCTTTTTCAGACTTAGAAGTAGCTTCTTTCGAGCTCGTGATAGGTGCTGAGAGGAAAGTGCCACAGAAAAGGCAGAGCTTCAGCCGGGTATTGAGTCAGACTGGTGGGATGTCACCAAGTGCATTCGCAGCAGAGGCTCCTGGAGTGCGGAGCCCAGAGCTGTTGACCTCAGCAGCAGGATGAATCTTCCCACTGCGGATGTCTGTTCAGTCCTGCCTCTCCCAGCAGATGGGCATGTTGGGACAAAGCACCGAGAGTGGCTTGGCTGCTCTCAGGACTTTGGACTTCAGCCAGATGCAAACTAGGTTTCTTTGTAGCCTGTAGCAGCTGAGCTCCTAGCAGGTTCCGAGGAAGGTCTGGGTGTGGACAGAGCTGTGTTTTGCAGTCATCTTTGAGAGTTCCCATTGGCCTCATCTCCAAATCTCTTCTCCTCCTTCCCTAGCACACGAGTGTGGAGAGTGAAGCGAGCCTCCATTCTTCTGCTAGCACTTTCTCCACCTCCTCCAGCTCGGTGGCAGCTGCCCCGCCAGCCGTGAGCGTCTCCTCCAGCCTCAGCAGCGTCAGCAGCTTGGGCCTCAGCCTCAGCAGCAACTCCACGGTGACAGCCTCAACTCGGAGCTCGGTTGCAACAACATCAGGTACTTTCCTTGAGGCCCCGCACCCTCCTCCTGCTTAGCAGGACCCAGGAAGGTGTGTTTCACTGTGAAATTTTCCTTCTCTTCAGGAAAAGCGCCTCCCAATCTCCCTCCTGGAGTGCCACCATTGTTGCCTAATCCATACATCATGGCTCCAGGGTTACTACATGCCTATCCGGTGAGTGGGGCGTCTGCCAGCCCTTTGCTGGGGTGCAACACATCTTCAGATCCTCTGAGCTGTTTGGACCTTGGAGGGAGGGATGGAATGTGCCAGAGAAACAAAAGCTGGCACCAGGCACAGTTGAGCAGATTTAACACGATTTAACTTTATAAGAGAAATGTTTTACTAGCCCAGTAGGGCTGCCCTGCATGTGAGAGTTTGGATGTCCTGCCACAGAATATGAGAAGTCCCTGTGCCCATGGAGATAAATGTCTGTAATGCTGCTCTCCATAACACAGCTTGGCTTGCCCCTTTTTGTGTGACCTTCCTAACCTGGAGAGCAGCAGCCCTTGGTTAGGGTATGGCCCATGAAGGTGCTGAGCTGCATCAGGAATGGCCAGAGCAAGGGAGGCAACTGCCTCAAAGTCTTGAGCTGCACAATGTGACCTGAATATTCGTAGTCTTGTGTTCCTAACCTCAGCTCCCACTCTTTTTCTAGCCACAGGTGTATGGATACGATGACTTGCAAATGCTCCAGACAAGATTCCCGTTGGTGAGTACTGGAGATGGACATAAACACTCTGCATCTGCTAGTCTTAGCAGCTGCCTTGAGCCACATACTTTGGATGTTGAGATGTGTCCGACTGGGAAGTAGCCCTGAAGAGCTGACAAAATGGGATGCTAAAAGGATACACGGCTTGAACAACAGTGCTGAGTCCATCAGTTGCTCTTTTGCACGTGGGAATTAACAGCACCAGTCGTTCCTACAGCAGCGTCAATGGTGGAGCCAGGGAACGTATGAGCTCGTGCAGCAAAGCTAGAGTGTATGACGCGGCTCTGATGGGTCCTTGCACGTTTTTGTCTCTATCCTTGAGAGAAACTAAACACTTACAACTGTTTTTTATTTAGGAGGGTGGCATATGTCCCCCGTGTTGTGATGTGCTGGGGAATGTCGGGCAGTTTCAGGTCCGCACACCAGTAGACCTTGTCTGGTTCTTCTGATAGCCAGATGAGGGGGATGGTGCATGCAACAACAATCTGGAGTTTGCTACAAGTTCTCGTCAGCCTTGCTATGACTGATTGAACTGCAATACTTCAACATAGCTAGTGGTTGCATCCCAGAAAACCTTGTTTTCTAAAAGATACACCTTGATGTGCGTGGATAGAGCTTATGGAATTTGTTCTTATGTTTCTGTCCTTCAGGATTACTACAGCATCCCATTCCCTACACCCACCACCCCGCTGACTGGAAGAGATGGCAGCCTGAGCAGCAATCCATACTCTGGTAGGGAAAAAGGGTTGGCCCGATTACATGTGGAGTTGTCTGCAGCAGCTTTCTGTACTTGGTTTAGTCCATAGGGCTTTTCTCAGACATGAAGTTCTTGCCTCCTCTTGGATCTGCCTGGTCATGCCTAGGCATGTTGCCAGAAAGATGCGGACAAGTAGGAGTTGCTGCAGCAGTGGAGAAAGAGTTGAGGAAGAATGGGAAAAATGCATGAGGCAGAAAACTGGCACTGCCTCTCAGGTCTGGGTGAGATGGGAGGTAAGCAGTGAGCACTACTCTGCATTAAGTAAAAATCTAAAATCTGTGCTGAATATCTGGATAAATTAAGTTTTTAAAAATGCAGCAGTCTCATGGTTAAAGCAAGCCGGCCATTGAGAATTTTTGTCAAATTTAATTCAAAAGCCTGGTGAGTGACTGCTTTTATTGACTCTGGCTGGTGCCTCCACCTGCTGATTCACGGAGGGAAGCACTGAAACCTGTGAGCAGCAGCTGCTCTGAGCTTTCCTGCACTTCAGGAGCTGTTGTGGTTCGTGGTTTGCTGCTTTTCCACCATTGCTTTTTCCCCACCTCGGCGGGAACTTGGTGGCACAAAAGTGCCCTTGCGCAGTGTGCTGAGGCTGAAACCCCAGGCTCAGGAGGGCTGCATACACAGTGACCTGTCGCATACATAACGTGCCAAGGTAACTTGGATGATAATTAATGCTTGCAGCTGCCCTGGACTCGCCTGCCAGTTGGAGCAGCAGTGAGCAATTCACTGCATTGCTGTGCAGACTCTGAACAGGGGGCGTGTCGGAGTGAAAGAGCCGAGCAGGTGCTCCTAAACAGGAGCAAGCGGAGGCTCCCCCAGGCATACACAGTGCCTGGGCACTGGTGAGGACGGGAGAAGTAAAGCCTCCGAGTATTTCCTGAGGGCTCCTGAGCCTCTGCGGAGCATTTGATTTGGTGCCACAATGCAAAAAGTGCCTGGGTGCTGGTGAGGATGGGAGAAGTAAAGCTTCCGAGTATTCCCTGAGGGCTCCTGAGCCTCTGCGGAGCATTTGATTTGGTGCCACAATGCAAAAAGGAGGGAGGTGTGAGCAGCCTGATAAGAAAGAGGCCTTTCACATATCTTCAGCTGGATGCTTATCTTCCATGAGGAGCTGTTGGCAGTTGCACAGAGCCACCAGGCTGTTGCCTCTGGTCTGGCTTTGGCACAAGTTGTTCTTGAGGTCGGTGTGGGTGTGCTGAGATGGTGTGGGGAGCGTTGGAGCAGCTAGTCCGTCCTTGTGCTCCGAGCCAGTTTATCTCCTGCTGGATGGGGGCTCGGCAGGCAGCGCTGCAGTGAGTGCTGTGGCTCTCCTCCTTTCTCCAGCATCACCTGCTCGTGGTGGTAGTGCAAGGATGTGTGTGGCGTGGGGAAGCAGCTAAGAGCTGCTCTGGGTAGCACCTACCTGGCACTTCCGTGCAGGGATCTGAGGAGGAGACTGCAGGAAGAGCAGTCCTTGGTGGCTGGGAGAGGGATGCGTTCTGCTGCTGCTTGTCAGAAGCTGCAGCTCCTCTAGGCTAAGATAGAGCAAGGCCAAGTGCGTGATGTGCATGTCCTCCAGTCTCCCTTTTCCTCATGCATCCCCAGGTGACTTAACCAAGTTTGGCCGAGGCGATGCCTCCTCACCCGCTCCCGCCACGACGTTGGCCCAGCCACAGCAGAGCCAGACGCAGACCCACCACACGACGCAGCAGACGTTCCTGAACCCAGCGCTGCCACCCGGCTACAGCTACACCAGTCTGCCCTACTACACAGGGGTACCAGGGCTCCCCAGCACCTTCCAGTATGGGCCTGCTGTGTTTCCTGTGAGTGTTCACGGGCTGTGCTGCCGGGAGCTGGCTCAGCAGAGCCGTGCGGCCAGCGCTCTTCTCACTGTGCCCCTCTGCACTCCTTAGGTGGCTCCTACCTCTTCCAAGCAGCACGGTGTGAATGTCAGCGTCAACGCATCAGCAACCCCCTTCCAGCAGCCCAGTGGCTATGGCTCACACGGATACAGCACCGGTAAGAGGCCTGGCAGAGCGCGGTTCTCCTTGGCACTGGCAGGGCTTGCTCCATTTCACTGACAGGATGAGGGAATAGTTCCCTTAGTGCCTCCAGCAGCATCCAGAGTGGATTGCAAGGGAAAACGAGTTCCGTGTCGCTTGATTCTCCTCGAGAAGGCCCAGACCTGTCCTGCCTTAGCAGGATATAGATTGAAGGAGTGCAGAGTGCTTCACACCCTCGGAGAAGCCCAGTTGGAGGGCTGAGGCCTTGGACATTTGTGTCACATCACAGTTTAGCACAAGAAATTGCCACATAACTGCATCTTCGACTGCCTGTATGCAATATATAGATAAAAAAAATTCATTCCATATTTGAGTCTGGGAACTTATTTGATGACTGTGTGGCTTGCTGGGCAGACACATGTTTTCTAACTAAGTGTCTTGACTTAATTCAGAGATGCCAAAGCTGCGAACCTGCCACTTCTCTTGGTATTGGGGGTTTTTGGTTAATATTTCTGATTTTTATAAAGGGCCTACCTTTTGGTCCTTCTTCCAGCCTTTAGGTTCCTATCGTGCCTTTTCACTACACTGGAGTCTTTGAGGACTTGTTTTTCTCTTCACAAAGATTCTGCACTCTGTAATCAGTTACCTTAATCATCTTCCAGAGACAGCAAGCACCAAGTCTTTCAAATCTCTCTCATGGCGTCACTTTCCAGCTCTCAAGCGCTTGCTGAGGCTCTCATCTGCGCCGCATTGGGAACGGGGCCTGTGTGCTGGGCCATGCTGGCCTACGGAGCTGAGTCACCTTCACGTGGAATTCCCTGACTTGTGGCCAAGGAGCCCTTGAGCTCTTTGTGCTCACGATGAGCTGGGGTTGTGTCCTTGCCTGCCCGCTACGTCACCTTGGCTTCTCACAGTCGCTGTTTTCTCTGTTTTCTGAGAACGTGTGTTTTACTGGGTGGCAACAGGGGCGTACGCCTGTTTCTGTAGGTGTTGGTGCTGTTGTCCAGGCCGAGGGAACCTCCACACACACACACAGGCACATTGAGGCTTGGCCCTGTCCCACTCTGCGCTCTTGGAAGATTGCTGTCCCCAAACCTTACTGCTCTACCAGCCCCTAGAGCTCCTTGCTAGTGTTCCTGGCACCAGCCGCCAGTAGCTCCTGGAGGCTGGTGCCGATTTCCTCATAGCTCCTTCCGTATTTCCTCCCCGCCAGGTGTATCTGTGACATCCAGTAATACAGGAGTGCCAGACATCTCGGGCTCCGTCTACTCCAAAACTCAGGTTAGTGTCTCTTGGGTGCTCTCGGGAAGATGTTGCTTTCAGGGGAGCAGAAACGCGGCTCTAGTGCAGCCCGCGCAGGCGATGAGGCCCCTAACCCCTGGGAGCAGCGAGGCAGGGAGGATACAGAGTGAAATGTGTAGCCTTTCCCAGCCTGTGTGAACCCCCGCGGGATGGGGAGGGTTGTGGGTAGAGATGGCTTCGTCCTCCACACCCTGCGGATCCTCTGTCTGGGCCACTACTTGTAGCACCAGGAAGGGGCAGGTGCTGACGGGAAGTGGCAGGGGAGGGCGGCCCCGGCACCCGGCCCTCACGCCACCTCCGTGTCCCCTCACCAGCAGTCCTTCGAGAAGCAGGGATTTCACACTGGAACTCCGGCAGCCTCCTTCAACTTGCCTTCAGCGCTGGGCAGCGGGGGCCCCATCAACCCCGCGACAGCTGCTGCCTACCCCCCCACGCCCTTCATGCACATCCTGGCCCCGCATCAGCAGCCCCACTCGCAGATCCTCCACCACCACCTGCAGCAGGACGGGCAGGTAAGCGGCACCCCCTCCCTGCCTGCCCCCCCAGGCCCTTGTTGGGTCTTTCTTAGGGCTCTCGCTCCCCTGGCCTCCCTCCCTCCCTCCCTCACGCCCCCACAGCGGACACGCGATGACACGCACGGACACACGGTGACATGCACACGCTCACACCTGCACATACACACAGGGCCTCTATGTAAGAGCCGGAGGTGAGGAAGGCCCGGGGTGCACGCGGCTGGGGGGACTCGGCACGGCCCCGGTGCTGCTGGGTCGTGCCCCTTGGCGCGTCCTGCCTGCCCCATGCCGCGGGGTGCCACAGGAAAGCCAGCAGGACAGGGTTGACCCGCCACGAGCCCACCGTAGCTTTCAGGTCTAACCGTGGATTTCTATTGTCATAGTTTGTCCCTTTATTTTTACATATCCTGGTACTGCAACAGCTTCCATATTTGCAGATGATACTGTGCTGCCAACGCCAGCAGGAAGACCAGGTAATGAACCTCTCTGCTCACGCCTTCCACTTGCCCAGGGGTCTCTCCCCACCCCTAAGGCCCCCCAGGCTCACGTAGCCCCCGGTCCGTATCCCGCCGCGCTCCGGCCAGGCGAGGAGAGAGGCCTGCAGTGAGGACGAGCAGCACACACAGCCGCGGCACAGACACACGGCCCCATGCTCGCCCTTCCCCTGCGTCCCGCCCGCGGGGCCCTCGCCCTAACCCTGCGCTCTCCCCTCTTTTCTCTTTTGTGCCCCCTCGTCCCCTCCCCGCAGAGCGGCTCCGGCCAGCGCAGCCAAGGCAGCTCCATCCCCCAGAAATCCCAGGCCAACAAGTCTGCCTACAACAGCTACAGCTGGGGCGCCAACTGAGCCCCCCCGCGCCCCGCTCGCTTCCGGAAGAGAAGAAAAATCCCAGCGCAGCCGACACCGAAGGAACACGGGCAGGAGCGGCCCCTCCATGGGCAGCGCCGGCCCCGCGGCCGGGCCGGGCAGCGTGGCCCGACTGTGGCTCCGCGGCGCCTGTTCTCAGCCACCTTTCCTGTTGTATGTAATATAGAATTTGTAATTTTTTTTCCTTTTTTTTTTTTTTTTTTTTTTTT
>VWPW01022519.1:0-69169 GCA_013389825.1 Crypturellus undulatus
GGCATTCTATGATTCTAGGATTCTATGCCCAGTCCGATCTCTGGACCAGTTTTGATTTCTAGTCTGGATTGGAGTGGGTGGTATGAATCCTAGTCTGGACCTGATGGGAGGGTTAGGGTTAGAGATGGGAAAGAGAGGCAGTGTAAAGCCTCACTTGGAGCAAGGCTACAAAGGGAATGTGAAAGAAAATGCAGGGATGGGCCAGCACTGATCCTTAGGCCAGTTACTCCACTTACTCTTTCTGACGTGGATTACGGTGGGTAGCTCAAGGCCTAGTTGAGATCTGATGCAAGGGTTAGGGTTAGGTTTAGGAGAGGGAGGAAGCATAGATCCCCACTTGGATTTCAGCTGCTAAGGGCATGTCAAAGGAAATGCAAGGCTGTGCCAGCACAGGTCCCTGGGCCTCTCTCTCTTCCTGATTCAGATTGGGGTGAGTGGTATAAGTCCTAGTCTAGATCTTACGCAAGGGTTTGAGTTAGGAGTGGGAGAAAGCGTAGAGCTTCATTTGGAGTGAGGCTGTAAAGGAAATGCCAAAGGAAATGTGGGACTGTATCAACACTGATCCTTGGGCCACTTCCTGCTTCTTTTGAGAAACAGGGTGAGTAGTATGAGAGTGTGTGTAGAGCTCATGCTAGGGTTAGGGTTAAGGTTAGGGTTAGCTTTAGGGGTAGGGTTAGTATTAGAATTAGCATTAGGAGAGAAGGAAACCTAGAGCCCCTTTTGGAGTCTGGGTGCATATGTCATGTCACTGGAAATACAGGGCTATGCCCACCATGATGCCTAGGCCAGTTTCTGTTTCTGCTCCGGATTGGGGTGGGTGATATGATGCCTAGTCTGGACCTGATGCTAAGGATGGGGTTAGGAAGAGCAAGGAATCCCTGCACATCCCCTACTTCCACCCTTGCTCAAAGCAGTGTCAGCTGGAGCAGATTGCTCAGGACCTTTTCCAGTCATCTACTCTCCATTTCCTCTGCAACATCTACCTGAACCCCAGTTGCCTCAGGTCCTCCTGTGGGGAGGCTCAATACGCCACACTCCTGTACTGCTATCTCAGCTACAGACCCACCTGCCTCCCATGTACCTTCTGCTAGCCCCCAAGGTCAGATGCACCCCAACATCCTACCCTGGCTCAGGGAAGCCCCCTTAGGCTTAGAGGATACATCCCTCCTCAGACTACACCTGTCCACACTCCTTGATCTGCCATGCTGTACATGGGGTACTACTAAAAATGTCTCTGTAGCCCATGGTCCAATTCCTCAACCTTCCTCTAATTCAGGTTCACAGAATGTTTTCTCCTATTCTCCAGTTACATGCCTGCTTCCCATGACATTGCTATGGAAGAGTAAAGCAAACCAACCCTCCTGGGCTTTGCTCAAATGGCTTATTTCTTTATGGTCCACAGAAAACACCGCCAAACAGCTGCATCAATGTCAAGCAGTATCTCTTAGACTGAGTACAAAAGAAGCTATGTGCTCCAACATGTCCAAAGGATTGAGCTTTGCTAACAAAGGAGTGGGTTTCTGGTGTGGGGGAAGCTGTGGCAACCCAAGAAGAGGGGGGAGAAAAGAAAAAGAAACATTTATGTCAAGGTTAGTGTTAAATGGGTTGTCAGCATCCCAAGACAAGGCACAATACTCCAATAGCCACATCCCAGGTGGAGGACCCCTACACTGGGAATGGACTTAGTCAGAAGAAGGGATAATGAGCTCTGCAGATTATTTAGCTCGGAAGTCTCTTGCTTGGGTGATGAACTCAGGCCTGGGACTCCCACCTCAGCTCTTGGTTGTGAAGATGGGGATAGACAATCACTGGCAGTTGAACATGGAGGAACAGTCTTGAAGACCTCTGCACCTGATACTCTACACAGACATCAGAATAAAACATGTAAAGGAGGTGACTGCCATTCACCAGGAGCAGCACAAGGGAGGCAGATGTTTTTGTCTGGCCCTGCTCCCCTGTAAGCTAAGTTAATCGCAGCCACCAGCCTCATGTCACAGGCAGATAAAGCAACTTACGTGTGTCCCGTTGCTCCGCTTGCCCCTCAGAGTCCAAGAGTGCCCACGAGGCTACAGCATGACAGCACTACCCTCCTGGTCCATGGATGAATTTTTCCTTCCTTGGTTATTTTAGTGACTACAATTGGCAACAGGAGAGAGCCAAGATACCAAGAGAAGGTATCAGTGTCTCAGGAAAGGGCATTTTTTCCCTTCAAAACTTTGTAATAACCCAAATGTTCCCTAATTACTTCTGTCCACAGGGAGGAATATAATCATAAAAGGCTTCCCTTTCCCAAAATACTTTTGAGATACCAAAGGTCACGTTCTCTGTGGAAGGGAAAAGTAGGGGTCCAGTGATTTTGGTAAGGCAAACATGGCTATGGACAGATGCTAGCAGTTCCTTCCCAGTCCCTGGAGCAGCTAGAAGCAGCTCAAAATTGCCAACTGGGTCACAATTGAGAAAATTTTCTGCAGCTGCTCCAACAAAGAGGTAGGACAGTCTTGTTTCCCAGCACAACCACAAAGGAGGGCTGGAAGAAACCATCTCTCTGTCATCCTCCATCCAAATGCATCTCTGGGACACCTTTGGCTCCCTGGAGAGTCTGGGACTAGGAGGGGAAGGATGGGGAAACTCTGTCTTCATCGTATCTTGACATACAGAGATTTCAGCCTGTCTTGGATGTTCTTGGCATCTCCTTGATCTGGAGGGAGGTAGACCAAAACCTTCACTAAGAGCAAGTGTTGATCATATTACCGGCCATATGGTTGTCAGACAGTGACATCTCTATGGGGACTTTAGTATAAAAAACATGCAACCTTTTTCATGGGAGACTTCAACATTCACTTGATCCATGTTTTAATGCTTTTTTCATTCAACACTCAAGTGATCACCTTGACTCCCACAGCAGCATAAACTTCTTTCAGAAGTCTTCCCTGCACTTTTTTCAAGAGTGATCACGCAGTCCAATCTGAAGTGTTTTGTAAAAACAGATCTCTTGATTTCATGCAAGAAAAGTAATTTAAAGATCTCAGAAAGAAATCAATACTGAAACTTCAGCTCATAAGGAAATACAAACTGAAATTTCTCTCACATTTCAAGTTGGGTGAGTACAATTGAAAATTAAACACTTTCTCTGGAAGAGAATATCAAGGCAACTACTATACTTGAAGTATAGTTGATTTGAACAGAACTCAGGTTTTTAACCTGATTGATGATGTTAAGGTGTTGTTTTCTCTGTTGACTCACAGAGTGACTCATAGGATAAGAGCAAGTGACTCAACATGGTTTATCATCAAGACTTACCTGGGCCAGATTACTGTAGTATACTGGAATCTCATTTATTCGCACATTGTCAGGAAAACCACCATATGTTGAATAAACTCAGACACAGAAATACTACGCTCCCCATCACAGATCCTAACAGGCATCCACAGCAAGCTGCCCAAGTCTTAAGCTAAAGCGCTCCACTGGAGTCACTGGTGGTGTGAGGTTTGTTTCTCCTTGGAAGTGTGAGATTTGTTTCTCCACTATGGATGGAAGAGCTCATGGGATGAGACACATGAGCTAGACAGGGAGGGCAAAACTCAGGGAGGGCAAAAACTCAGACTTTCAAAAGACCTGGACTCTTGGCAGAGTCACTTCAGCAATGACAGATGAGAGCAGTGAGTCTCACTTAAAGCTCTTCCATCAGGGTGAGCTAAAAATAGCCTGATGAAGGAAACTAGAAGTGCCCCCAGTGCAATTTCTCTGATGCTTGACACAACGATGAGCAAACAGGACTAAGAATACATCCCATGAGCTGTACTAGCGATTTGCATGGGCAGCTGAGGGGCTAAACATTAAAGTACTACTCAGGATGTCTGGTCTTCTAGTTTTTTTTCCAAAATTGGTATATACCAAATGGTTTTGGTATATAACAGAAACATTTCATTCCTGTGAGGTTCCTGTTTTGCAGAGAAATGAGTGGCTGTGAGCACAGGCTGTAAAATTAAGTATTTCACCCAAAACAGCCAGTGTTGTCACTTGGATGGCTACCATCAGTGTTCCACTGCCAGGCCCCTAGTACAAGTAATGTACTTGGTGCTTTACCAGCAGGGAGGATAGAATCCAGCTTCAAGAGGTTGTATTGGTGGTGTCAACAAGCAGAAAACACTCATAAACTGTCGGGTGGAGGGGGACACTCAGGAGCACTAGGGCTCCCCACTGCTAGCCCTTATCCCCACAGGGGCATATTCAAAACCACCTGATGAGCTTGGCTTCTGCAGTCTCCAATCTCATGGGGAAAGCACAGAGTGGCTAAACACGGCTGCGAGTCCAAAGCTGGGGCAGGCTCAGCACCATCTGCTATGCCACACTTCCCTCTGCTACTGCTAAGAGCAGAAGTTTTTCCAGGCTCCATGTCACTATGATATTCACTGAATTCATACTGAATGCAGCGGCCAGGGCAGGCAGGCTGGCATGTAGGGAAGCTTACTTGCCTACGGTAAGCAAATGCTTACTTCACTGGGAAGCAGTGATGACAGGTAAGGTGCCCTGGGGACAAGCCATGACACGGGCTCCTTCTTCACATCTCAGTCCCTCCCCTGAAGCAGCACCTATTAGCACTGCTGCTCTGGGATATTAGCTTTAAACTAGCATTGCCTCAAGTTCTCCTTAACTGGTCTAGGAAACACATCCAAGCAACAAGGAGTTGTCTTTGATGCAATTCAAGATGTCTCCAAGGTACCACTGGGCACCTCTGCCGGGTACCCAAGACTGTTCCTGCAGCACAACCAGTAGGGCAGGCAAAGGGCAGTGCATGCTCCAAGTCATCTAACTTGCATGGGGAAACACATTCGCTCAAGGTGCGCTGGGCATCAACGCTTCAATTCAGCAGTCAGAGCGAGCCATGGGCTCACCCACCACCAGATGCCCCCAGGTTGATGACCAGGACCAGCTCATGAGGCAGAACAGATGGGAACTTGGAGCTGAATCACAGAATGGTTGAGGCTGAAAGGGGCCTCTAGAGATCATCTAGTCCAACCCCCATGCTCCAGCAGGGACAGCTAGAGCACATGGCACAGGGTGGCATCCAGGTAGGTTTTGAACATCTCCAGAGAAGGAGACTCCACATCCTCCCTGGGCAGCCTGTGTCAGTGCTCTGTCACCCTCACAGTAAAGAAGGTCTTCCTCACATGGAGATGGAACTTCCTGTGTTTCAACTTGTACCCATTACCCCTTGTCTTGTCACTGGCCATCACCAAGAAGAGTTTGGCCTCATCCTCTTTACTTCTCTCCCTGGAACAGGGGTGGAAAGACATTGCCACATTCAGGCTCACAATTGCAAACACCAAGCCCTGTGTGACCATCAGCCTCTTTGGGCTGTTATTTTTGGGGCTGTAATGGGATAACTCTCCCCTCAGCTGGTGGGAAGGGACAACTAGGGAAACCTACACAGATGCCCTGGTTTTGCCCACCATATCACCAGAAGCAGAGTCAGGGAGCTCAGCACCAGAAGGTATGGCTCTAAGGGGGACCACCAGAGCAGCACCACCCATGTCCCCAACCAGAACAAACACTGTAATGCTGTTCACAGGGCTACCATGCATTGTCACTGCAGAGCAAGGTCAACAGCACCCCACCTAAATCAGGGACAGGGATCACCTGGGACAGGATGTGACAGGACAGTAAAACCGCTCACACACCTTGGCACCATGTCAGTCACTTCCCACACCTCAAGAAGCAATGTCAAACCCTGGGCATTGCTCTGTCTCTGATTTTTTTCCCAATCTTGCTCTCTGGAACTGCCAACTTGAGTTTTCCTAGGACAAGCAGGCAGAGAGCTGTCAAGTGCTGAGCTCCTGCCAACTGTGCTGTCCTCAGCCTGCTGGGAGTCACCTCTACTCAGGCCCATGGGCAAGCACATGCTGCCAATCTCACCTGACTTTTATTGCCTCCTTACATTCCAGCAATACATCCATCAAGAACCTTCTCAAACTACCTTCAGGGTTCTCCATGCCCTCTTGGAGAGGCAGCACCATGAGCTGGCATGACCTCTCCTCCACAGTTTTCTCACATCCCCAGTTTCTTCCCTTTCCTGAAAGGATTTTACTTTCTCCCTCACCTGCCTCCTGGTTCATTCCAACCTCCTCTCCATCTCTTCCTTCTTCTTTGCCTTCCAACCTCCTCTACCTGCCCCTAATGTCCCAATGCAGAGCACCTGCTAAGCACCCACCATGTTTTATCCCAGGTGCAGCTGAACTGGAGCAGCTAGTGACCTCTTTGGCCAGAATGGAGCAGGATTTTTGAAAAGCTGGAGGGAAGTCTGGACCATTAAGGGGTCTGAGGCCATGCTGCAATCTTGTGATGGTGTTCACACAGTGAGAAGCATGTACAAAAAACAAGTGTCCTGCTCCAGAGATGCTGGATCAGCTTGACCCCACTGCCTTTGTAGTGCCCAGCCTGAGCAGGGCAGATCTGAGGTGTTTTGGGAGTGGGACAGTGACTGGTGGTGGCTGGGAGCAGATTGGCCTCCCAATCTCACCCCTATCACTATTCTTTGAATGCAGGAGGAAAGGCAATTCCTGCTCAGCTTCATCAGCCAGAGCTTTCCTTGCATTCCAGGCCAGAAGTGGGTGGACAGGTCCTTGTCCCAAATACTTGCGACTTGCTCTATGTCCTGATTAACCGGAAAATCCCGCAGTTAGGGGGTGTGCCAGAGTGTGTCACAGATGCATGTTTCCCTGCTGCCACAAGAGAGCATCATGGGGACACCAAAAAAAAAGGCTTTTCTCACAGGCTGATGTGAAACCTTCTAAATACAGGGCCAGGTTTGGTGATGATGCCATCCCCAAGATGGACAGGCCATCCCCACCACCTTCTCCACAACAGACCCAATGCAGAGAGGAATGCAACCCTTTCCACAGGCCGCAAATGACCCAGGATCCTAACGGAGGGTTCATTCCTCCCCGGCACCTGCCAAACCCAACCAGCAACCCTGCAGGGCCACAACCTGCCAGGAAGGCAAAGCAACACGCTGGGCTCTCACCCAGCCTGGGAAATGAGAAGCCAACAGGGGCAGGCGGACATGGCCGGGCTGTGCACCAGTGGCATGTCTTGAAAAGGGAAATATCAGGGTCCCATCCAAAGTCATAACCTTCTGCAAGGCAAGCTGTGCCCTGCATCCTACCCTGTCACAGATGCAAAACACCCTCAGAGCTCCCTTTTTTCTGCTACTCACAACTGCGGTCACCTCTTCCTTGCAGGGAAGCCAGTGTCCTCTCTCAGGCCAGCACAGCAGGGATGGAGGGAGCCACCACCAGCAGCCTGTTATCTGATCCTGGCAGCTCCAGTGTAAACTTTGCATGGTCTTTTGGAAAGTACTAGCTGTGGCAAAACACACCATAAATCACTGCTCTGGATGCCAACAATATTTTGAGATTAGCAAAATTTACAGGGTTCCTTGCAGGGAAGCTCAGCTCTGGGGTTTGCAGCGCTGCAAACTTGGGCCAGGGGAGGAGGCTCTTGCTGTCCCCATCCCCACGGGGGTGACGCTGCGCTGCAAAAGCATCTTGCATCCTGGAGGGAGATGCAGCCAGGCCATGGGTTCACTGCCCCACATGGGGATGGGGGACGCCTGTGTGGTGCCCGTTTCAAAGGGTAGAGGAGCTGGGATTCTCCTCGGGTTCCCCTTCCCCACAGACATGGACGTTGCCTCCACTGCCACTGCCCTCCCCTACCCGGATCATTCAGTCCAGTTTGGAATATTCCCAAGTTCCTCCTTTTATTTTTGAAGGCGAAGCTCCCTGCCAGCCACCCTGGCTTGCTCTGGCATCACCCTGCAGTGCAAACTGACCAGCGCCCAGGGCTAACACAAGTCACCTAGGCTGTGGCACTGGCTGCTGACACTGCGGGACCTGTTGTCACCACCTGAGCTCACTCCCAGTCCCCATCATCCCCAGCACTCCCCATGCTGGGCACAGCTCAGCTCAATCACAAAGCTTCAGAGCATGGATTCATGAGATCCTTACCTACAACATCAAGGAGGTCAGATCCAATTGCCTCCATCCACATGTGCCATGAGTTCCCCGGGCTCAGCCAAGGGTTAATTCCCACCAGGGACCTGACTGAAGGGTGAAGAAAGGGGAAGTGTGATCTGAATTGAGCAGAGAAAGGTGCAGCAAACATCTGGCAGGACAAAACCGGGTGCATCCAGCCTGGAAATAGCCAGACACTTTGCACAGGACATCAACCCCTGAAGTTCACAAGGGTCAGCCTGGATGGGATTTAACCTTCAGAGAGTTTTTAACCCCAAACAAGCCACAGGCACAGAACGGGAGGGCTCATGGCAGATCCTATGTTACACCTGAGCCGGGCCATGCAGCTCGACCCTTTCCCCCACAATGGTGCTAGCCCAGCCCCTGGCCTGTAAGCTGACACCTCTTTGCACCTCCTGAACGTGTCCCGGGTCAGCGCTCACCAAGCAAGTCCTTCCAGTGCTTGCAGAGTGCAAGTTTTAATCAAAAGTTGGCTTTTATCATATTTGATATCACCCTGGTATTCTTAATTTAGCAGCACAATGCAGTAATATACTGAAATCACTAACAAGTCCCAGAAATGGTTCCTAAAACTAAAAGACGATTCTTTTTTTTAAGCAACAACCTTCAGTCCCCAGGATCTATGACTTGGATACTGAGCTAGCTGTCTGCATCCTGCGCATCGGAGTGTGGGCTGTTGGGGTCTGGAGATGCCCCTTGCTAAGAAGTCCCAATTTCACTGGTCCCGGAGCACCCCAAGCTGTCAGGCAGGAGAGGGGCAGATAGAGGATGTCATGTGGCACCTTGGTCTTGGGAGCCTGATCCGGTCATTGGAAAGTGAACACGGAGAGCAAAAAGTTGGCGATAGAACCAGTACAAACAGAAGTGAACGGAATCTGTATGGCCTCAGCTCTACCGGACCAGGACAAACTGGGCAAGGAGAAGTCTCCCTGGAGGCAGATCCCCTCTCCAGCAGGACCCAGCTGGGCTCTAAGATCCCCACCAGCCTCTCCAGAGAGGCGTATCTGCTCTGATGCTGCTATCCAGTGGGAGAAATGTCCTGGTGTGGAAAAGGAGGCCCTTGGGGTCCCAGTGGAGTTCAGGCCTTCTCCAGCGAGGAGGAGGAGGGTGAGCAGCCCCGCCACAACCAGGGTCCAGGCAGCCATGGTGTTTCCCAGCAACAGGATATTTGTAGTGAGAATACATGCGAAAACCCAGCATTTGAGGAAGGCACATTCCAGCGTTTTTATCAGCACTGGGACAGAAAGGCAAACAGAATAAATAAATAAATAAATAAAATAAGCAAGCTTCCTTGGCTAGGCTGGGGGAAACGGAACAACTTTTGCCACAATGACAAAGCAGCCGGGCAGCCAGTTTTGCATCTGTGGCTGCCAGAAACCCCACAGATGCCACAAAGCACCCATTTGTTGTCACCGCGGGTGGCTGTGTTCCTGCAGAAAGGAGCTTTCAGTGGAAACAGCCAGAAGTTCAAACTCTTTTTTCTTTTCTCTCTTTGGCCACACAAGGCTTGGCTGGATGGTTCCCTGGGCACAAAGTCACATTGTTTCACCAGGAGCTGGGAGCATTTGTGGCCGGCACGGCAGGCAGAAGGCACAGGAGCAGGTTTGAGTCTACCGTTTCTAGGAATTTAGTGGGAGTTCTCCAAGATCAAGGGGGGAAACTCGTATTTTTTGTCTTCACTTTGTGCCAGTGTGAATTTTCTCCTCTGTGCAACACTACCTGGACTGCACAAATGCTCTTCTCCCAGGTCCTGCTGCCCTCCAAACTAGTAACTACCAGTTACTAACAGTAATCCCAGTGATTCACCTGCGATTCTCCAGTTTGACTGCATATGCGAGAGCTGATGGGAGGCAATGCGAACTGTAAAACGAGGCTATCTGATGTAGAGTATCTCATCTGCATCCATCCCACTTGAAGGAAACAGCCACATGCTCTCACTGAGGCTGAGGACTGCACACAGCTCATCACACTTAAAATCCTTCTCACTCATAGGCAGAGTCTAGAAGGAACAGGAAAAACTTCAGGGGTCAGGGCAAGGAAAATGCTTTTTGTTTAAGACATCACTGCTTTTAAAGCCACTTGCCCTCTCTGCCCATAGGCAGCAAGGAGGGCAATGGCATCTGCAAGAGCCCCAGCAGCAGCTGAGGCATCTCCGAGTCACCCAACGGGGACTAAACCTGCACCCCACAGAGCAACACCAGCATGGGTGAAGGTCCTGCCCAGGCAGGCATTGGCATTTCACGTCTGCCTTTCCAGCCTGGGAGGATGGAATATCCACGAAAATGAAAGCGCAGCTCTATAATAAAGGAAGGGCATCTTGCTGCTTTGACAGTGCCCCAGGACTCTTACAGACAGATGTTCCATTCTCCCCCGTGAACGGTGCTCCTGGAATGCCCATACCCAGATGTGCTTCCTGCTCCCCTGTGCCCAGTGCTGCCTGTTCCTGTGTTGTCAGTTCTCTCAGGATCCCCATGCTCAGATGTTCCCAGTGTCCCAGTGCCAGGTGATCCCAGGACTCCAACAACCAGGTGTTCCCTGCTCCCCTGTGCCTGATGCTCCCCGTGTGCGCACATGGTGCTCCCGGGATTCCTATACCCAGGTGTTCCCTGCTCCCTAATGCCCAATGCTCCCGGGAGCCCTCTACACATGTGCTCCCGGCTTCACCCTCCCGGTGCTCCCGAGGGCCCCGTGCCCGGCGTTCTCAGCAACCCTATGTCTCCGGTGCCGCCGGTGCTCGCAGCGCAGGGCAGGTGCGGACCGGCCCCGCCGCTCTCTTCTCCTCTCCTCTCCTCTCCGCCCCGTCCCGTCCCGTCCCGCCTTTCCCGGCAAAGCGAAAGCGCGGCGGGCGGAAGCCGGGCCGGGTCGAGCCCTCCCCACCGCACTAGGGCCGCACCGGGGCGGCCATGGCCACCTCCATCGGCGAGTTCTTCCGGCGGAGCCTGCGGCGCTCCGGTCGCAGAGGTGAGTGCCGAGCGGGGAGGGGGGGGCGCGCCGGGCACTGCGAGGGCGCCGGTATCGGTGCCATTCACTGCTGTAGGTGCCGGTGCCGTCGGGCTCCTGCAGGCGAAGCGGGGACTTCCACGGGCAGTAAAGCCCGCGCACGATGCCGGCAGCGGCTCCAGTAGCACCGGCACCGGGGGTGTGTGCGGAGGGGGCGGTCCGTGTTCCCCAGCCGGTAGCTGGTTCCCCTCATCCCTAGTCCTGACCCGCGTGGGGTCCCCTGTCCTGGAGCAGTAGCCGGTCCCCTGCAGGTGCACCCACTTCCTAGGAACCTCCCCTGTCCCAAATGAGCGCACTCCCTCCCGGGGGGGATCCCATCTCCTGGGGATGCTCCCCATCCCCTGGGAACATATCCCAGCCCCCAGGGGGGATTTGCCCTATGCCCTGGGGCAGCAGTCCCCACAGGCTCCTTCTCCGCACGTTCCTAAAGGCCCTGCAGGACATGCCGGATCGGTGACACGGCCTGTGGGCCACCACGTGCCCAGCGGGACTTGCCCGCATCCAGCCTGAGCTGGCACCCAGGAGGGCACCGTGTCCCCAGGGAGCATAGCCATGGCAAGGACAGGGCAGAAATGGATAATTTCTGTGAAGTGCATTTTGGGACTTTCTAACCCAAGCACCTCACAACTGGCCTGGTTTCGAGTCATTTCCTGCCCACTGCAAACAACCCTGTGGGGCTGGAGACCGTGATGCCACACAGAGCCTCCGGGCAGGGTTTCTGCCCCACACAGTGAAACAGGTCCTCACGCTTGGGAAGCTGATGGCAGAGCCAGGCACTGCAGAACCTTTGCCCATGCCAGCCGCCTGCAGCAGGGAGAGAAGTGAAAATCCACAGTGGCGGCAGCCTTGTAGTGCTAAAGGACAGGGCAACCTGTGGGCATGGGACACTCTGAGTGCTGGTGCCACCTTAGCCCAGTGCAATGCCGGAGGATGTTGCATGTCTCCGTTATGCCAGGAATGCAGGAACCAGGATGTGCCAGCAAAGTAGATCCACGATGAGGGGAGCCAAGGCGGCTCTCCAGGAGGAGTTTTGCCTTGCTGAGAGGATCGGCTTTGCCTGCTGAGGTGGAGTGGCCTCAGGGCGAAACAATGCCATGGGCAGCTCTATCCACCACCCTTGGATTGGGAAAGCACTGAGAAATGCCTCTGAGAAATGTGGCTCTGTTCCTCAGGAAGGGAGCTTCCACCTGGGATGGGATGCAATGTGGGGTGTATCACTCTCGTAGCTAGAGGATGCCACTATTCCTAGGAGCTATAACCTTTCAATTTCCACAATCAGAGCCCGAGTCTGGGACCTGCTCAGGACTGGGAACTGCAGATGAAGAAAGTCGCAGGCAGCTGCTGGGAGAGGAAAGGGCTGCAGTGAGGCCCAGCCACAGGTCATGTCCCACCTAGCTGCGGTCTCCAGGAGGTCCCCAGAGATGCCCAATGGCTGCTCTTTGTATTTGGCTTCCTCGTTTTTTGGGTTGTGGCAGCTGAGGCGTCCCAGCTGCTCTCCCCAACCGGCAGAACAAGAAATACCATGTGGTCTCAGGGAATAGCATCGCTTTGGGAGCTGCAGCTTTGGGAAGGCTTCTGAGTCCCTGATTTGCAAGCAGCAGTTCCCAGGGCTGAGGGCATTTGGCAGGAGTTGGATTCCTTTTGCTGGAGCCTCTGGAGCTGTCAGAGCAAGACCTGGGCTCTTTGATAGCTGGTGTTTTGACCTGAGAAAATGCATTTAGCAACTCAAAAGCCATTCCCACACCTCTGGTGTCTTCTTCAGAGAGCAGCTGCTCTCAGGGATTCCATGCACCTTCACTTGGGGTGAAGAAAGGCTCAGAGGTGTCTGATGCCACCTAGGCAATGAGTCTCTTTTCTTTTGGCTACAGAAGGAAAAGAGGAGTCCCCGGCTGCTGAAAACAAATCCTCGTGGGGGTCCCCGGAGAAGGCTGGGGATCGCAGCTCTACTCTCTACTCAGCTGGCCAGTTCTTCTTCGAGTACCTTGTGGTGGTGTCACTGAAGAAGACACCAGACGGCCACTATGAACCCAAGATCTCCTACCAGTTCCCCAAGGTATCTTGGCATGGGAAGTGTACCGAGTTGTCCACAAGCCATGGAGATGTTTGCAGGAGCCGCAAGACTGTTTTCGGCTTACTGGAGATTGAGACATGGGTCTTCTGAGGTTAAGAGGAAACAGGGAGGTTACTTCTTCCCCATTCCAAAAGCCAGGGAGAAAGGGAGCAGAAAATTACCCCTATTGCCTGGAGCTGGACATCCAAAACTCAGCCCTGGGCTGGGGTCACTCTGATGGTTCCTCCCTGCTGTCCCAGCCCCAAGAGAAAAACCCCTTACCTTGTTTTACTCTGGTCTCATGTTGTCCCAAAGAGTGACCCCTTTCCTGGCGAGGTCCACTGCAGGAGTTCTGCTTGGCCATGTTATCCATGACATGAAGCCACCAGGAATTTGGACTTTCGGCGGGTATTCACCCAGGGCTGTGCAGCCACTCGCTGCTTCTGTTTGAGTCGGGGGTAGCTTTGGGCCACCAGGCATGCCTCGGGATGCAGGGGACCCTCTGCCACCCTGACCCAGATCATCACTCCATTCCAGCGTGAGAACTTGCTCAAAGGCCAGAAGGAGGAGGAGGAACGTCTCCTGAAGGCCATTCCCCTCTTCTGCTTCCCTGACGGCAACAACTGGGCACCCGTCACAGAGTTCCCCAGGTATCAGCCTTGCTGCGGGCGCCTCAACTTGACTGTCACTTTCCAGGATGGATGGGGCTGTCCCCAGGGTTCCCCTTCCCCTGGCAGCACCCCAAAACCAGATCCCTTCTCCCCTTGCAGTGAAACCTTCTCTTTCGTCCTGACCAATGTGGATGGCAGCCGGAAGATTGGCTACTGCAGGCGGCTGTTGGTGAGGGTCCTGCCCTCGGGTTCCCTGTCCCCGTGTGGGGGACGTGGTCCCTTCTCCCAAGCCCAAAGTATGGCCTGATGCTGGATGGAGGAAAGCAATGTTTGAAGTATTTGCATAGCCCAGGAGTGACCCAAAATTAGCAGCATGGGGCCAAGGCAGTGTAAGGGGGTGCAGGAGGAAAACTAAAGGAAGGAGCCCGGGAGAATCCATCTGGAAAGGAAAACAGTTTCTCAGGAGCTCATCCTGCTGGCCCCCATTTCAATAGGAGGCAGGATCAGTCCAGGGAATGGTGGCAAGCAGGGCAGGGGGTCTCAGAGGACATTTGTCTGGGGGAGAAAGGATGGGGATCTGCTAATGGGCTTTGCATCAAAATGACTAATAATTTATGCATCTAAATTGTTTTATCTGGGACCTGGGCATCCAGTGATTTCACGGCACTGATGGCATCCTTGGCCTGAATCCCAGCTCTGAAAATTCCCAGGCATGTGATGGGTGTCTTTTTTTTTTTTTTTTCCCATTGCAATGTCAGAGCCATCTGTGCCCCCGTGAAGCAGGGCTTGCTCTGCTCCCCAGTTGTTTTCCCATAAATTTCCCAAGACTGCAGGTGGGATCCATGAAATGGAGGAGAAGCTGGGGGACCTGGTACTGCCTCTGCAGCTGGGAACTCACAGCGGGGCTGTCACATGTACCGTGGAGAGGCTAAAACCCCTTTTCCCTTCTTTCTTCTTCCAGCCAGCTGGCCGTGGCACCCGCCTCCCCGAGGTCTTCTGCATCATCAGCTGCCTGGGCTGCTTTGGGCTCTTCTCCAAGGTAGGGACACAGTGGCTCCATCATCCATCGCAGTAGTGGCCCAAGGAGCCGCAAGGACCACTATGCCTGTTGCTTGCTGGGGTTTGACGGGCCCTTTTTGCCTTCTGCAGATTTTGGATGAGGTGGAGAAGAGGCGGCAGATCTCCATGGCTGTCATTTACCCCTTCATGCAGGGCCTCCGAGAATCACCCTTCCCGGCTCCAGGAAAAACTGTCACTATTAAAAGCTTCATTCCTGAGTCAGGCACGGAGGTTGGTGGGAGTCTGGGGGCTCAGTGTGTTGCAGCGGCTCCCAGGTTGCTCCAGCAAGGATGGCCAGGGTCATCTCCAGAAGCATCCTTGGTGTTTGCAGCACCCTTGGTGTTTACAGAGAGCTTTCTACCCTGTTTTTCAACCCTGGTTTTCATCCTTGGGTGTTCATGGAGCTTTGGGTGGTGAGTTGGGTGGCTGGGAGCTTTTTGGCCTAGAGGACACAGGTGCCACCTCCTGCCTGGGATGGGAAGAGGATGGCAAGCAGTGAGGATGAGGATGGGATCCAGCCAGACCAGGGAGGGACACGTGACGCTGCTCCAGGGTGGCCACTTCTTTGGCCTCAAGCACTTGTGCTGTGTTCCAGAAGGTTCTGAGACCTTTCTCCATGCTGGAGAAAGCCCTACGATGAGCAGTCCCATCTTTCACATGCTGCTGCTGGCTCTGGAGCCGCTCTCGTCTCCACTCAGCTTCTCCTTCGCACCTGGGTGCTGAGCATGGCCAGGGCACCCGCCAGCTCCAGCTCAGCACCCAGGATTTGCAGTGACCACCTGCAGGCATCCAGTGAGCCTGCTGCCGGGAAAAGCAACTCTGAGGAGGGCACGGTGCCTGTGGGGCTCATTGTGCCCACACACTGCCCTCCTATCCAGGTGCCACACCAGGCTGGAGATGTTTCCCTTTGCTTTTCCTCACATTTCCCTTTGCTTTTCCTTGCTTTCCCTTTCTCTAGCCAGAATGGGAAAAAGCAGAGGGGGACCTGCTGTGGCAGCGGGCTCCCATGAGGGCAGATGAAGCTCATGGCCAGGAATGTGCCGGCTTCTTTGGAGCCGGTTCTTGCCAGCTGCCTCTCAAACTGCAAGTGATTTCTTCATGCAGGAAGGCTTGCGCAAGGGGCTTTGCCTGTTGCTCAAAGCCCCAGTAGCACAGGAGAAGGAAGGTGCACAGCAGGGGCCTTTCTTTGAAAGAGCCACATGTTAGGGCACCAGGCGGGAGCACTGGGCAGCAGCGAGACACTGGAGATAAGTGAGAAGCTGAGGGAAGGCAAACACCAGCGAGCACGAGTGCTGGGAGCGAAGCATCGTGCATGATCAGGGCCAGATATGCTCCCCCTGCAGCTGGGATGATGTTGCTTGACTGCAAGGGTGGGGCAGGGAGGAGGGGAAATTCCCACTGGAGAAGTCCCAGGAGAGGGGCCAAGACTCTTAACCCTTTGCTGGCCACCATCTTGGAGCAGCAGTGGGGAGAATTGGAAGAAATTTCACAGCCCGAGTTTTGCCTTCATCCCTCCTGCTCTTTCCTGAGGGACTTTTTCCGCCATTGCTCTCGGGCATCGCTCGGATGCTGGCATGTACCTGCTCATCTCTTAGCAGCAACTCGCCAGCAATTGGAGAAAAGAGGCATTTTGAGTTAAAAAAAACAATAAATCCCACAGTGCAGATCCCTGCTTGCTTTCCTGCATCTTCTGCTTTGCACATCCCTTTTTCCAGGGGAATGCCCAGGCAGGACAAGACCAGGGTCATCTCTTGCAGCAGGGACTCACTAAGGATGCTGCAAGCTCTCGGGGTAGATTTTGGGCAGCGCCAGGCCTGGCAAAATCACAGAGCAGCTCCTCACTGGCCCCCAGTGGGTGCATGACGGGTCCCACTCTGCCCTCGCAGCTCATCGAGCTCACACGGCCCGTGGATGCCCACCTGGAGCACGTGGAGTTCCAGGCGCTACTGCAGCGGCTCAGCCCCCAGCTCATCCTGCACATCTTCGCCTCCGCTGTCCTGGAGCGGCGGCTCATTTTCCTGGCAGAGGAGCTCAGGTGAGTCACAACATGGCTTAGAGGAGAAGGACCAAAAAAAATATGGAAAAAGAAGCCTCCTCAATGAAGGGCTTCCCCGCGATGCTGCCTTGTCCCACAGTGTCCTGTCACAGTGCATCCATGCCGTGGCCGCGCTCCTCTACCCTTTCACCTGGGCTCACACCTACATCCCTGTGGTGCCGGACTGCCTGCTCGACACTGTCTGCTGCCCCACACCCTTCATGGTGGGCATCCAGATGCGTCACCTGGAGCGAGTCCTGGATCAGCCAATGGAAGAGGTATCACACCATGGTGGGGATGGCAGGGAAAGAGCCACTAGCGAATCCATCGCCATAGATTCCTGCTGGCTCTAGAGTTGAAAGCTCTGGCTGGACCCTGAATATGGAGCTTGGCGCTGCTTGCATGTCTACAACCCGTTAGCCTCAGCAGGGCTAATGCCAGCTGGTTTCTTTTAGGCTCTGATGGTTGACCTGTGCGAAGGGAAGATCCTCCAGGCGGTAGGTCCCCACATGGCTTTGCCTAGTCTAGGTGTCCCTAGGAAGGTTCCCATTCCTATATCCTTCTCCATTGCTTAGTAGTTTTCACACCACGGCATCAGGGCAATCCTGGTGTCACCCATCCAAGGGGAAGTTCCCACCAAGGAATTTCCCCACTGAGTTCCCAAAGGGCTTCAACATCCATTTTGCCTTGCAGGTGGGTGATGAGGAGGAGATCTTGCCCACCAAGCTGCAGAACGAGGTGTTGATGTCCCTCAACCGGCACCAGAGCAACAACAACATGCAGAGTAAGGACAATGACTAGAACACTCAGCAAAGTAGCTTTCTTAAAAAATGCCTGTTTGTTCCCAATTTGTAACAAAACATCCTCTTCCAGCATCCGAGCAGGTGAACGCACTCGTCTCCGAGGCCTTTGTGCAGTTCTTTGTCCGTACAGTCGGCCACTACGCCGCACACATCAAGTGGGGCAGGAATGGCCGGGGGGCCTTCCAGGAACGGGCCTTCTGCAAAGCCCTCGCCTCCAAGACCAACCGCAGGTTTGTGAAGAAGTTTGTCAAGACCAACATGTTCTCCCTATTTATTGAGGAAGCGGAGAAGAGCAGGATCCCCCAGGAAGGTAAGTGGATCTGTCTCCAATCTTGAAACAGCAGCTCCTCAGCCCTGCAGGATGCTCAGGTCAGGAGGCCCTGGAGCATCTCTGCTCCTGACGAGGGTCCATATGGGCTCCATGGGTCCTTTCTCCTTCCCGGGTGGATCTTGCTGGGTGCAAACATTGACTAGGAATGAATGAGCTAGATGCCCACATTCACCCCGTGCCCTCCTCTTGCAGCCTATTTCCAGAAGAAAATAACAGAATACCATGAACAGAAGAAGCACCGAAGGGAATCCTGAAGCCTGGGGAGTAAGAAATAGGGCTGGGGCCAAGCAGGTCTCTGACAGCGGACTGAACCCACATCCCATCAATGAGCAGAGCGCACTGGACTCTGATGCATCCAACTGCCAGTGCCTGCAGTCCCAGACTCATTTCCACCCTTTCCTTATTTTTCACTTTTTCCTCAGGACGTGATTGCACTGGAAAACTCTTTTGCACAGAGTTAGCAAGCAGGTTGTGATTTTCTTTCCCCCCCCAGTCTTCCTAGCAACAGGGAGAAACAGCAGCTCATATGGAACCACCGGGATTGCACACAGGGATGGAGAAAAGCCAGCGAGCAGGCGTGTTGGTCAACAAGGTTTGGAGAATAATTATTAAAGACAAAAAAAAGGAAATTAATTAAAACAAAGCTATATATTTTTGCAAATAAGTTATGATTCATTAGGTGCATTTCCAAGGCTGCTATTATTGGCACTTATTTCATCCTATTTTCTATCAAGATGCACTTAACAGCAACAGGAACTCAGACATCTCAGTGGATTTTGGTACTTCTTCACTGTTGCCACTGAGAGCAACATTCCCTGTTCGGCTCTTTGAACAAAACAAAATATTCCCAAAATATTTATTTGGGCTGTCGTCAAACCACCAAGGCCACAGGACTGCATTGGGACAACAGTGGAGTGACGGCCTTGGGTAGGGAGGAAGCGGTTGTTAAAATTCAACAGCAAACCTTGTTGGTACCTGCCTTTTTTCTTGGCTTTGGGGCCAACCACCCTTAAAACTTTCCACTTCATCCTGCTACCGCCTGAAAGGTGATGCCTGCAGCAGATTCAAAGGAAGATTATGGTCCTCTCCCTTTCCAAACGCCTTCATCTGGGTATTGAATATTACAGCACGGTAATCTGGTGACAGTTGTAGTCCTAGTTCTTCCTAGATGAGCTGGATGCTTCTCCTTGGCATTGCCAGGATGGAAGACAGAGCTTCATCCTCCAGCCCAGATCACAGTGCCGACTCGTGCTCATAGGGTTGCTGCCTGCTTTACCATACAGTTGAGTTTCCACCAAGTGTCACAGTGAGTTATTTGTGTCAAAAAATAATATTATCAGGCTTGGTACCAGACAGCTTTTGATTTCAGAGCTGCTGAGTATCTGACTCATGAAACCAAGGCAGATGAAAAGAACATTTATTTAAGAAATAACTGTGTGTGTGCAGTCATGCATGGGGATTATGGGATGGGGAGAAAGAACTGTGCAGACCGTAGAAACTGTGAACAAAACTGAAACTTTCCAGCCACAGTGAAAGAAAATTGTTTAGTCTGCTCAAACCCCTTGTGTGTTGGGGGAGGATGGGAACTGCCGGGTGAAAAATAGAGGGTTTGGGTACTGTAAATATCTTCCCTGGTTCTACCAGTTTCCCCTTCTGAGTAAAGAGAAGGCTAGGGGTAGATTACAGGAAATTAAAAATTAGTTAATTTTTCTTTCTGTGTTTTTTTTTTCACTTCAAGAAAAGTCTACCTCCCAGCAAAAAGCAGCAAAGGGAGCCAAGGGTTTTCCCTTTTGAAAAGACTGCTTGTCCCCTCTCTCCTGTTTGCCCATTGCTCTCCGGTGAAGATGCTGATCTTTCTGGTTGCAAAGTGCAACACATCTCATCTAAAAAAAGTCCTGCTTTTAAAGGTAGCTCCTTAGTAATGACGAATTGCAAGTCACATAAAGGACTGGGGTTTATCATTTGTGGTTGCTCAAGGTTTCCAGGAGAAAAGCTTTAGAGGTTTATGAAGGGTTTTGTCCTTCTTTCCTAAGCTCTGCATGATGGATACTGCTCCAGAGCAGCATTTTTTAAAGGCATTTGGAGTTGGGCTGGCCTGACATTGGAAAATACCCTGCTATTTCCACATTAGCTTACTCAGGGGACTGGTGCCATCCGGCAAGAGCTTTTAACACTCTCCATTTCCTGGCTGTGGGTAGACAGCGTGGATATTGCAAAAAGGCATGCACAGCCCAACAATTGATCCAGACTGGTGAAGGAAGAAGACACTGTTCTGAAAGTCAGGGCAGATGCTGAAAAAAATTACCCTATTTACTTCTTTGAGCTCAGTTTGCTTCTCCTGAACCAGCTGCTTGTGGCTGAGCACGTTTTTTGCTGTTGCAGACACTCAGCTGCTGTGAGTTAGGAGCAGGGACACATCCAGCTAGACTCAGGTCACATTGTGGGGCACCAGCAAATCTCCCAGCATTTCTTTAAATCCTTCTTCCAATTCTCCCTGCTCAGGATCTGCCTAACACTAGATCCAAGTCTGGAAGAGTAAATAAAACAGCACCAGGGAATCTTTCCCGGAACTGGAAAGTGCTCATTTATTCTGCTAAATTGCTAGCATACTTCCCGGCATACTATTAGCCAACTAACACTCATACAAACAATTCCCAGGCGGAGCTTGGGAGTCAGCTCAGGAATCATTTCTTATTCGCAGCCTGGTCCCTGTTGTGCAGCTGCCTTGTTCGGGAGATAAGTTTCACAGTACGATGTGTGCCAGCTGGCCTCGGCGCCAGGAAATTGTCCCCAGCACGTTTAACAAACCAAGGTCACTGCAGACCTTGCTGCTAAGTGCTTTCAGATTGCTCCAGTGCAACAGCAGACACAGCTCCTATTTCAAATGGTTTCTCCACCTGACGGTAACCTCTGGAAACTGCTGCAGTCTTCATCTCCTGCTCTCTGGATTAAACTCTGCAACTCTATTCTCAAGTCAAACACTGGGCACAGCAGGACATACCTGGCACAAGCCCTGGCACAATTATGCCAGTCTTGCACTTTGCCTTGCTCACCCATTGAAGGTCAGCAATACAGGTTGGACCATCCAAATCAACCCTTGGCATAGCTGAATAGAGCTGTTTAGGACTAAATATGGTTAACTAAGCTCCACTTACATAAAAAAAAAAAAAAAAAAAAAAAAAAAAAGATGCTGAACAATCAGCTACTACCTCATGCTGGAAGGGTTCATAGTTTAGAGGCACTTGGACCTTAACATTTCCAGGACACTGAAGAGCAGTGCCACAGTCACAGTCAAGATACAGAAACCAAACTCTCCCATAGGCTTCCATGTGGCAGAAGCCCCTTTGGGCATCTCCAATACAGATCCACCAGGTCTTCAAAAGAGTCCTCACCACAGAATATCTGTGCACAAGTTTGTTAGCTGTCACGAGCTCTAGGACTCCTCCATTTGTCTCCAGGAAGGCACAGAAACCTTCCTTAGACTTTTGTCCTCATCCTGCAGAAGTTTCCTCCTACCCTAGCACCACATTTCCCAAGTGGGCTCTCATAAGATCATAAGAGGGGCTCTTCAACTCACTGCTGTTGAAATAGCATCACTCTGCAGGAAGGAACCCAAGACTCCTTGGGCTGCAGGACCTACAAGCAAAGTCACGCTCCTTTTAGGCTCTCTCCCTGGACAGAGCGCACAGAAAAATTCCCTCCTGTCCAAGATCACCATGGCACCAGGTACTCTCCCAGGGAGACAGAAAAAGGTGTTTAGAAGCTCTTAAGATTGAGAAAGGAACTGAATTTTCTCTTGCACTTCCTAAGCATGTTTTCTAAACACTAGGGCACTACAGGAAATACATGTCACCACTTCCTGTAGTCAAGTGGTGTTTTGATTTATTGTTCTTATACTTCTATCATTCTTAAAGTGAAGTGTGCTCAGTGCTCTGGAAGTAGACACATACAGAAGTATCTTCAGGACTACTGCAGCTCTGGAATCCCAGTAGACCTCTCTCTAGCCCCCTGGTCCTACCAGACCAGGTCCCTACCTTCCTGAGATGCTCTTGGGTTGTAGGGCTATGATTTCAGCCATTAGGGTCACAGCATTTCCCACTGCCTGAAGCAGCTCCCTGATGGCCACAGCCAAACATGTTCTGGAAGGCCTCCCTGTGCTCTGCACAGCAAACTGAGGCACCTTATTCGGGGTTTGAAACAAATGCCAGGGCTTGAGGCACATGCTGCAGCAGTTCACTTGCTAAATGCTCTGTTAAGAGGACAGTACAGAAAGCTCTTAGAGACCCTGCAATGACAGTACTATACACAAGTCAAATGTTAGAAAATTGCTTTCCAAACAGCAGGCAGGATTGCACTTCATTCATTGAGGTACTTGACCCAGCAGGATAGAGCAACAAACACATATAAAAACAACTGTTGCTCTCAGTCTTATTTATTAAGAGCAGAAAAGAAATTTTGCTTAAATTTTATACATAAAAAAGTAAACAGTAAAATTCTTTTTAAAGTCTTTCCACTGAAGAAAACTGAGAAATAAGTTGTCTTTTAGATAATGTTTATTTAAAAAAATAAAATTAATTCACGAAGATACCACACTATTTTGCATGCTGGTCATCCCTTTGACTTGCCGAACCCCTGCTCAATGTTTTGTTCTTTAGCAGCAAACCGCTTTTCTCAGCAACGCGTAAGCAAATGAACCACAAATCTGGACTGAAATCTTGTCAGCTACTTCAGCCACACAAGCTAGTGCGATATCTCTGTTTTTACCAGCTCAGGTCTTTAGTAAATAAATTTCAAGTGGACACTAAACAAGTATTTCACTAAGAGATGATGAAATATTAAAATTAAAAGCAAGTTGTATTGCAGCTTGTAATTATACTACATTAGAAACTTGAGTTGTTTGGGGATCCATTCACCATATATAGATTATTTTGTAATCAAGGTAGTTACAAAGACAGAGCATTACTCCCTGCATGCTTTCCTGGGCATTGAACCAATAGAGTTGACTACATGTAGAGTTGACTAGGGTGTACTCGGAATTCACTCTCAGGCAGGAGACTAGTTAAGGAGTGTTACCGATAACAAAGAATAAGAGTTATACAACACTGATTATCATAAATTAATTTGCTCTTATCTGTTTTTGCCTTAGTCTCCTATGTATCTTCAGCATGTAGCAAATCAGCTCTTTCTTATTTCTCCTTACGGTGACCCCCATTTGCTAATGGTGATTCGAATGTGTGGAGGAAGACTTGATTCGGAATACGTGGATGTGCAGATGGGCAGCAATCTGATTGCACACGCTGATACAGTATCGAAGCAAATCAAAAAGAGAAAAGATCTGTCAAGGAAAAAAGTTACGTGCATTTAGATATCTGTGTCTCCATGACATTATAGTATCACATGGTCCATATTCTTCAAAACAAAATCACTCAGCATCTGCTTTTCTAGAACTAAATCTTCAAGTCTAAGCTATGTTTTCTTCCAGCCTTGTAAAGATTTCAATTTTAGAGGCAGAGGTAAAAAAGTTATTATTATACAGGTATAATGAAATGCCCCATTAACACTGGGTAGTGATAAAAATATACAACATATCAGTTCTATCTATTAAAAGCTTTAAGTTGTTTTAGCAGAATAAGCTTCAGTGCTCTGTAAGCATGGGTGTTTACCTTAAAAAGATTTTTCTTATGTTTGCAGCTGGCAGTGACAGATATGTATGTCTTCAAGACATTAAGGCATACACTTCACATTTACTGTAGTCGCTAAAAAAAGGCATCAATACACATCTTCACAGTACTCCAAGCTTTAAAGATTTACTACATGGCTTTAAAAGTGCATTTATACTACGCACAGAGTGCGTGCTGTTGAGCAAATCCTTCTTACCTCACTTTGCATGAGCCCTATTTAAGATTGGCTCAAGAAAACATGTTCCCAGCCCACTGCCCTCTAGACAAGTCAGTCGGCCTCCTCAGCCAAGACAAACAGTGTTTGTGAAAGAGCACAACACACTTGTCATGATTGCTTGAAAAGAGGAAGGGAGCCTACACTTACCAGGGCAATCCAAAGTACAATATACTCATCGATAAAGCTGTTGAAATACTGGTCCAGAAACAAGAGCGCTGGGCCTACGAATGCTGTGTCATGCAGGTGCATTTCACTCTTGGTCATGTGTGCAACCTGCAGAAAGAAAAAAGTTTAAGTAATAAACACAGCACTAGCAAACGTAGAGCAGTTTCAGAAAGTACAGCCAAAAGAAGTTTTCATTCAAGCCACATTTACTGAACATGTTTTTTCACGCCCGAGTGCAGTCTTCCTGCCTTGCCCCATGCTGCAGAGAGGCTGTATGCACCACATCCTCACTTTTACCAGCAAGCTTTTTATGCAACTGCATGGGCAATGGGTTGTGGTTGAAAATAACCTTTACTTTCCATGTGAGTTAAGTCCAACACAGATCCAACTCACACAGCAACACAAGGCATGGCCTCAGAGCTAAGGTGGTGGTGTGGGGCAGCAGCTCTGCATTCAACAGGGTTTCCCCACTGTAAACTACTTCAACACCTGGAGAAAAAATGGTAATTAAAGTTAAGGTAAATCCTAAGTAACTATCCCAGATTTGACAAATAACTTTTGTCAGAACCTTCAGCTGGCTTCAGCTGTTTTACCTGTGCTCCTTCCCCTAGCAAACTCCTCTCTTCCGCACCTGCATGTGGCAAGCAGCTCTGTTCCCAGTTCAGTTCATCATCCACATGCCCAAACACATTGCAGAAATGTGAATGAGCAGCCAAGGAAGAGGAACAACCTTGGGGAAGTGTAAACTGTACCAGCACTAAGTAACCATGGCCTGAGCGTGAAGTTGACTACTCCCAATTCAAATGCAAAGAAAGGTGAAGTGCAGGGAATAAAGCTCAAACAACTTCTTTAATAAGCAAAGTGCAAGTATCATATCATTTTAGTACACAGGCCAGAATAAAGTTGATGAAATATGCAGACAGCTTTAGAAGCTATGAGAAAGAAGAAAAAAATATATATAATTCAAAAACAAAAGAGACTCAGTGATTCAGAGGCACTTACCACTAGCTTATTTGTTATCTTAGCAGATACAAAACCAAAAGTAAGTATATATAGGCAGGGATGCTTTTCAAACAGCTGCACAGCGGATTTCTTGTAGATCATTGCAGCTAATGCGATCACAGACCCAATATGAAGAAAAGGTGAGAGGACACTTGTTCCCTACGGCAAGATAAAGTGTTAAATTAACAAAACACTCACATCGCAAAAACAACCTCAGTAAACCAAGTATTTGTGTAATAAGACAACAGGTGGTTTTCAATTAATGTCACATTAAAAATATGTCACCAGCAGGAACAAAATGTGGTGAAACCTGAATGACTGTTTGCTCATGTGGCTGAACCTTGCTGGTGCTGGCATCCTACTCTACGCCTTGTGTACAGGTTATAAACTAACTTAAGCCACAGGTTCAAAAAGGCACATCTAGAAAGTCACGGGGTGCTGGGGAAGAAGTAAAAGCAGCAGGTCCAAGTACTCACTGCTATAGTGGATCCATTTTTGCCGACTCCACCTGTGAAGATTACACCAAAGTAGTTTGTACAGGAGAATATGGTTCCAGCAACAGTACAGAGAGCTGGGAATATTTTCATCTGAATATTCAGCACTGGAATCTTAATAGTAGAGAGATAAGAAGTTAAAATAGGCACAAGCAAACCAAAATGGGGTTTACACACTGCTAGTGCACTCAAACTCTCCACTTTCTAAAAACACATTTGCTTTTCTCTCTCTCTGGTATACACAGATTTAAATTTCTAGCAAGGGTATCAGAGAACCATGTGTTTTTCCCAATAATTCCTCCATCAAACTTCCCTGATCTGTGGGACTTATTTGATTACCTGAAAAGAACTATCAAAAGCAGAGAAATAAGCAGAAATCTTCACTAGCTAAGTCTTTCAGCTACCAGGCAGAAGAGAAGTTTATCAGCAACCTTTTCCTGAGCCTGTCAAACATTTACAGCTGCAGCTCAAAACTAAGCTGGGCAAAGCAAGAGCTACTGGAGATAATTACATAAACATCCTCTAAAAATGCATTTTACCCTATGGGCCATACAGGGAAAGCAGACAGAAATCAGAGAGGGCATCTCAGAGAGTCACTCAGCTTAAGAGAGCAAGCGATGGTGTTGCGAAAAAAGGCAGTGGTCATCCTCATTTAAGAGCAGTGTTTTGAGCAGTACAGAGGAAATTAGAAGGGAAGAAAAAGCTCACAACAAACCACAGCGAATATGTTATGGAAGCAGGTGTTGAGAGAAAGCTTCCGAGAGAGAGAGAGAGAGAGAGAGAGAGAGAGAGAGAAGCCTTCCAGCTTTATTTACACAACTAAGTCTTCTTGCTCCCTTAATTCAATATTTGCAGCCATACCACTCCCAACATGCTTGGTTCTCAAACAACAAAGAGTCCAACTACAGTGAAAAGCTCAGATGAGGTCGAGTTGTTTCTACTTCAGTATTTTCAATCACGCTTTTAGCAGAGCTTTTAGCAGATACAGATTCTTGGCTTTCTATTATGTTTAACGGCTTAATAACCTCTGGGTGTTTTCAGGACTGTATCTGACAATTATGAAACAGAGCAAGCTCTACCTCTTCATGCTTTGCTCTTATAGAGCCTACAGATAAGCAGGCCATCTCTCCAAATCATTGTCCTGCAGGGTCCCCAGGTGGCACAGCTCTGTGACACTCCAGAATACATCTCCCTTGCTCAGGCTGCAGTCTTAGTTGGAGAAAATGTTTTCAGAAAGACACTGAAGGGAAAATTATGACAAGGAAGTAAAATGCAGAGATTGTCACATTTTGCTGAGATCTAAACACATTAGTATTGCTAGGAGAAGAGCTTCTGAGGGTCTCATCTGGGTCATATAAGTGAAGACAATGTGTGCTGCCACCTGATTCAATAAAAATACATTTAAGGAATGGGGTGAATTTGCTCCTCTGCAGGAAGAGGGAGACAAGGGCAGCTCTTTACACCTGTGGGAATCAGAAGAGATTAAATTCAAAGCTTCCCAAAGAAGGGAAGGGAGCAGGCTGGGGAGGAAAAAGTAAAGTTGGGAGGGGGAGGACGAGGACAATATCCATTCTGGATATTGCCAGGTAGTAATGGACTGGGAAACTGATAGGAAAAGAGCACAGCTGAGGACTCAAAGCAATACTGAAGACCACCTAAGCCTCTGTGAGAGGATATGGAGGCTCTTCCTCCAGCAGCTCTTTCAGGTTAACTCACTGCTAGAAAAAGTTCAATCGCTTGCACAAGAAATAGAAGTCACATCAGAAACCACGGCATGCCAGGAGCCTTGCAGAATTAAAAAGCTTTTAAGAGACCCTACATTGACAAAGAAGGAAGTAAGGACAGATCTATCCTTTCATGGGAAAAAAGGAGAAAGCTAATGAAAGCAAGAATTGTCAAAAATGCCCAATTCTGCAATGACTAAATTTAGACTGTTCTGCTTTTTGCATGCTAGCATAAGAAAGTGGAATGTTTGAGCACACAACCATGTATTTCATTCATTTCTTTTTCCTTATAAAAACAATTTTGCTGTTTATAAAAAACAATTTTGCTGTCACATGAAATGTTAAATAGTTTTTCCTCTATGATAAATTCTGCTCTGCAAGTAGCACACAAGGTTTAACACTAAGCAAAAATTCACATCTTGAATAAAAAGGGGAAATTCCTAATTGTCATGAGAAACAGTGAGGTTTGCTCTTTGGAGAAATGCAGAGAGCAAATCTCTCTAAATCCAGCTGGATTTCCAAATATTTTAGTCTAGTAGAAGTTGTCTGCACAAAGTCATGAACTATAATAAATATTCTCTGTTGAGCAGCTTGGGTTAAAAAGGGTGAAGTTATTAAATAATAAAAAGGGAAGATTAAGTTCTCTCATGTAAACATTATCTTGCACCAAAACACGCCAGTAGCCCAGTGCAGCAATTATTTTTTCTTTTTAATAGGAAAATAAAGAGAACTGAAACATGAATTGAGAATTCCCTATTTATAATGCACTGCCATCCTCATGACTTCGAGGAAGCCTGGCACCAGTAAGGTCGCGTGTGGGGTCAATTTTTAGAAATAATTCTGGCCACACTCATAAATTGCAGATGGTATCGACTTTGCCAGTAATATAATAGTTTGGGATGAGCAGGGGGTCTTTTTTTGTCTTTCTTTTTTAAGCCTGTAAGGACATCTAGCAAAATTGGGGTAACCCACACAAATCCTCTAATGTTGTACAGTTAATTTAGCTAATTTTATGGTGCAGATTAGAAATTAAGTGATCTAGATTAGTGCATTTCAGTAAATTTTGACTATCTCTTAGTTTCATTATAGATCAATATTTCCTTATCCACCCTGAAAATGCTTTCATCAAATGCACAAGCAGCATTCAGGAAGGAAAACCTTCTATTAAATCAATATTTCTGCAGTTCATTCAATTTACTGTAGCTATGCTTGCTTGGCCAGTGCTGTTTCAATAGGCATAGGAGGCTTCAATAACACTAACATAAAATTAAATTTATTAAATATAAAATATCCCATATGTCTGTCAACTGACAGGGACTAGCGAGCTCCATTGAAGGCTGCAGGACCTATATGTAATCATCCCACAATCAATGTCTGTGATTAGACTCGCCATAATTTAAAGTATCTATATAATAAATAAAAATATGTATAAAATAGCATTTTTTCCACATTTAGACCAAATTAGCTACTGAGGATTATCAACTGCTCTCCAAATATTACCCCCATAGCTTCAACCCAATTCAGTATTACTCTGTTGGTGATCAAGCTTTCAGTTGGCTCAAGCTTTGGTTAGATCACTCAAAAGTAGCTGGACTTCACCAAAGGATGAAATAATATCCAAAGAGTGTGCTTAAATTAGGGCAATATTTGGTATCTTTCTACCTGCAAAACAGTGGAAAACAAGGGCTTCTTCAAATATTTCTGATAAAACCATAACACAGATTCATTGTCATTTAATCTATACTTAAGGTATTTCTAGACAAGCGCTTCTTCCACCTTCCTAGATCATTCCAATTTTACACTGCTCAACAGAAATGCACATTAATTAGAATATACAGCAAAATTACCAGAGATTGCCAAAAAGGTGGTCCTCCGATCACTGCCAGTAAATGCATGATTATTATGAAGATTTGCACTTCAGTCACATCAATTCTGATTAGGTAAAAAAAAAAAAAAAAAAAAAGCCCAAAAAAAAAAAAAAAGCCAGGAAAATGTACTTAAATTTCAGGTCAAGTATTTGCAAGCTTAGCAGCATTCCTCTATCATGCACAGTATGATAATTCAATGATACTTGGAGAGAGAGAGACATTGATAATTTAGAAAGCAAAATATATTTTAGTTTCTTTGTTAAAAGAGACATGCCATAGGAATTTTTGTTTGTTTTCTTTAATTTCGGAATGTGGTAAAAATCCACGTTGTCAAAAGGACCAGTTGGAACTTTTCTTTTAAATGACCAATATCAGTTGCAGAAATAAATACTCAGTTCTAACCTCGTCCACCAGGGAAAAAAAATAATAATTTTCAAATGATTCAACTTCCCACTTCCCCTCCCCCCCCCCCATTTTACTATTTTTACTATCTTTTTAAATGAATCGTCTTTCTGAGAAGCACCAAACACAAAAGAAACTTGAATCCCTCAAGAGCTTTTGTGTAATGTAAACTGTAGTCTAAACTGCATTGCTAAAGATTACGCAATTCGGTATCTAACGAGCAACAAGAGAAACCACTTCTGGTTCTAGCAGAGCCAATACTTTTGTAGAATGGCAGGAAGGAAAAGTTTACAAAAAAGACTCAAGCTAAGATGTTGTTTTAAAGACCACGCAAAAGTCCCCGCTATCAAGAAGGAAGAACAAGGCCATATAAACTGACTCCAGAAACACAAGTAAAGAAAAAATAAAGAAGGATTTCTTGGTGACTAATAGGAAGCAATATAATACCTTCTTACATGGCAATACTGTGCCAAAAATAATGCTTTGGGGCACTTCCAAATATTTATGGCATATGCACTAGCTCTAATCGACATTCTCTCTAAAATACTCAAAATATTATTTGGCTCCATCCCTCACTGCTGTAAAGATCCTCTTGATATTAAGCACAAGCATCAGCAATAATGACCTTTTTTCCACCAAATAACCTACAAAACCATATAAATGAGTTTAATAACTCATCAGTGTGTATCACCTCCGCTTCTTTCTATAGATCCAGCTTTGGGGTAGATCCTCCAGTCTAGGCACAATATAATTCCCCTTGAGCAGCGAAGTAATTGGAACAGCTGATAACTATGGGGCTGCATCTCATTCCCAGACAGGACATCCCCAAAAGCATGAGAAAGCAAAGGACCTGTGTACATGGGATGCAAAGTCATCTCTCCACACAGGCAAACAGGATAAGAGGCACCCAACCCTACAGTTGTGGCCACTGGAAACGCCCTCTGCTCCCTCCCAAAGTCAACATGCAGAAAAGGAGAGAAGAACGAGGAAAGGAAGAAGGTAAACAAGGGAAGAGCAGCAATAGCCACACACTACCCAGTCACTAAGACTATAACGCAAAGGAGTGTGGCCCAGGAGGTTGGGGTTGGCAGAGGAAAGCTGGAGAAGATTCTAAAAACGATCATTTCCTTTACACGCTCTTACTTTGCAGTTTGTCTCTTTGCCACGTCAAGCATGTGGCTATGAAATGCACAGGAAATACCTTCAGGGGTCCTCCTATATCCTGATTTTGGCACTAGCATGATCTTGGAAGTCAATCAAGGCTGATATGGTGGCTAAGGGGAAGAAGGAGGGGGAGAAAAATAATTCCCAGAAAAAGTCCTTAAAACACACTTTTAAAAAAAATCTGTTCTTGTGATCTCACCCAAATAGATTTAAAACACTTTGCAAGAAAAGCTCCAGATACTAAAGTCTTGCACGAAGAAAGCACTACAAAACACCTGAGTAAATGCAAATTTGTTCCTCTTTGCTTTCAGACTCGCTACAGAAACCTCTTTTCTGCATATTCAATTAAAGGGCTGAAGCAGTTCAACAAGATTACACACGTTTTACACATATTTTAGCCTCCTGCACAACTCCTGTCAATGCTATATAAGGGCATGAGTTAGTTGAAAAAGCTCACAGGAACAGCAGCTAGTAACTAGTGAAGGCAATTTGAGTCTTCAGCTTTACTTGGGCAGTAAAATCGGTTTCTTTGGGCAGCACTTAATAGAAAAAATTAAAAAGAAAATGTACTTAAATGAGAATATTCAAAATGAAGGGTGAAAGATATCCAAGATGAGGTTTCTGGGAAACAGAGGCTCTCAGAAGAAATCAGTAGCCCACAGAAGGCAATGACCGAATCCATGGGTGCAGTGTCCAGATTCAGCTCAGGACAATAGGATTATCCTCTTTAGGCACAACCTTCACTGCACTGCCCTTAGCTCTGCCCTCCACCTTGAAAGAAAACAGAACAGGGTATAAGGCAGCTGGGAAGGGTTCAGAAATGACCTATGAGATGTTTGGTCAAAACCTCCTCCTTCACTTGTTATAAGGATTGCACAGAGTTAAGCTTTAACTTCAATTTCTCCATTAAGGAGATGTTGGACAGTAAACCACTCCTTAAGCCAGGAGATAGAGATATAAAGTCTGTCAGCAAGAAACAACCCCCTAAAACTGCTACTGTAAATAAGGTGCAAGTTCCTAACAGCACCAACGCATTAACTGTGCTGGACTCTGTCCCTGTCCTCACTAAAATCACTGTTGGGTGGCTTTGTAAGGGCACAGACTGCCAAACAGTCACGTCTGTCCTTAGAAATCCATGACAAGGGGAATCCAGATGGGCAAGTCCTCAAAGCCAGACCACAAAAGGCAACAAGGCTCAGAAAGAAAAGCCAGGTGAAGGGGAGCCACGGCTCATGCTTCCTCTCTTCGTTTAAGCAGCAATTTTTACCGTCAGGGAAAACCAGAATAAATCTACACTGCTGCTAAAAGCGCGGTCATCCCGGCCTCTCCCCTTCTCCAACCATTTGTGTCTCCTCTCAAACCAGCTGCTCATCACTTCACCTTTCTGCAGCATGCTGATGCCACCAGCTGCATGAAGAAACTGGGTTGGCAAAAATGACACAGGAAAGAAAAGAAAAAAAAAAAAAAAAAGAGAGAGAGAGGAGAGGAAAATAAAAATGTTCCTGTCTCAGTTCTAAGCAGATCAACTTTCTTCCTCTACTTTGAGTGGTCTCAGTAGCAATGTGAACACCACAGAGAAGGAAGGGAAAGGTCTGTGCTGCCTCTTTGGCAGTAGAACAAGCCCATGCTGAGCTGAAGTGACCATGTAGCTGCAGACTTGCAAAATGGGCAAGGGAGCAAATGAGCAAAAGGAGGAAGAAATGGGAAGAAAATTAAGGGTTCCAAATGCAAGTGAACTGCTATAGAACTGCATGAAAGTGCTGGGTAGCCCTTAAAATGCAGCATGGTAATAAAATGAAAAGAATAACCAAAAAGCAACGCAGCAGTGGTTTTGTAAAGCAAGATGAGAAGGTGATATGCAGCATTACCCGGAAAATGTTAACATATATCAAGGCAATCTAGAGGACACTCATTCCTCAGCTTTAATCATTAACTTGTATGTGCAAGTTACTACAAGATAAAATGTGCTAGTAATGAAAACACCCATAAACTGCTTCAGTCACCTTGCTGGTTTTAATTTCTGGGAAACCAGAAAGGTATCCAAAAAAAACCAACAAAGCAAAAAACTGAGCAACAGGAAAAAGCTGCTTGATGAGTCTGAGTCTGGACTTGATAAAGCTCTTAGAGTCCATACTTTTTGAGGGAAAAAAAAAAAATCTAGCTTGCTTTAGAGATTATTCACAACACAAGAACAGTAAAACTACTTTGATGGTGGGAGAAAAAAAAAAAAAAAAAAAAACACACACACAAGTATCAAAAGTGGGAGAAAAGCCTTTGGCGATGCAGGCCTCAGTTCTAATATTTTCTTATTGCAGCATGTCAGATAAACCCAAGCAGCCTGGTGCCATACACAGACCTGCAGGAAAGCAGAAATATTTCAAAGCAAAGAGGGAATGGGCCAGTTCAAAAGCCAATTCTATTTTCTCCTACACTATTATTTACTTGCTGGACATCCTAAGAAAAACAAACAGTCAAGGTTTGCAGCTGCCATTTTAGAGCTAAATTAAGGAGGTTTCTCACAGCTTCTTAACTGGGATATTTTCAGCAATTGCTTTGGCCACACACTTCCCCTAACCCAACAGTTCTGGGGGTGCACCTAATGTTTCCTGACAAATTGAGTCACGTCAGCACCACCCAAAATGTTTATGTCGCTAGGATGGCGCCGAGACACAACAAGCACCACGTGGCAGGTCTCCGTTATCTATGGACTGGAGCAAATGGAACAAGCTGCTTTCCTGAGACGTGTCCATGCTACAATAGAGGGACATAAACTTATCGCAGTTCCTCAATGGATACAAAGCGGCTTCGTCCCAGAGAGCTCCTAGTCAAGTAATCCTTGCAGAAAATAAACAGAAGACCTGGAGTCAAGGAACACACAGGCAAAAAGGAATAGAGATTAGACACTGAAGACAAAGCTAGCAAGACCCTAGACTCAACAGCTGAACTAGAAAGGCGTAGACTGAACAGTTAATTGCAAGGCTGAGAGAAACATTTAAAGTGACCTTGAAAAATACTGATTTTGCGATAAACTGGTGGTAAGGAAGAATAACTAGCAGTAGAATCTGCAGAACTGAAGCTGGAAAACAAGATCTCGGACAAAGAATGTTAACATTGTGTCACTGAACAAGAGATTGCAAATGAGGGCCGCTCTATTTGCATTCAAATAAAGCTGAGGAAGCAAGAATACTGTGAGTTGGTAAATGCATGTGTTGTTATTCCTTACTGTTTGACTTCACAAGACAGCAGGATGCTCCTGTCCATCTTCAAAAGACATTCTGCGTTCCTGCAGTGAGACTGCATTGCACTGCACACACTGCAACATGTGTTACTACTTTTATTATCCTTCGTTATTTTATCGCACATGCTTTCTTGTCATGCCAAAAATGAGTATAAATTACTTGCCAGCTTTTACACTTATGTTTCCTATAATAAAAGGAGATACTGGCAGCAAAATTGTTTTAACATTTGCTAGGAAAGTCTGGGCATTTCACAAGTTCACACATGAACTCCTTCAAATCTTTATGCAATATATGCTGTGCTAAACTGTATTAACACATGGTCAGAACTCCCCATTTCCAGCTTGTGAAACAAACACTAAGGGTGCATTTGCTACATGAAATACTTACCAGAGTGTGAATATATATTTCCTGTAGTACATCCACCTCAAAAACAAAGCAATACTGAAATAAAACTCTATACTGCCAAGTTACCGATGCAAAGAAGTAGAACTTTCCTCTCCCTCTTGCTTAAGATAACATGAGGATAAACTGTAAACTCATTTTTTACCATCATAAAACTTGAGTTTCTTCCCATCAAAAAAGAGGAAAAAACCCTAACTTAAAAAAGACAAAAAGTGTTTCAGCAGTTAAGGAAAAGCATTTTAAAAGTAAGCATCTTTTCAGGCAAAGTCATAAAGTTGTTATCACAAAAGGCTAAAATCTTGATTAAACTCTTCCTTCCTCCGAGTCACTGCTCAATACATTACCATTTCCTGACATTAAGTATTTCCAGCCTTTCACATACTATCAACAAAATATTTGAAAATCAAGTCATCTGACTACCTTAGGAGCTGCCTTCACTGACATTTCACTCAGTGCCAGATACGAACAGTGTCTGTAACAGGATCTAACAGATTGCTGATACTGTTCGATCTAAAGTAGACCTGGTAATTAAATAAACTTTTTAAATAGCCTCATGAAAACAGAGATTAGGCTGAAATATTAAATTAAAAAAAGAGAGAAAAGTAAAAAAGAAAAAAACAGCACAATTTATACCAATGTGAAAGTTTCAATCCAAAGCAGTCACTTTTAACAACATAATTTTACTTGGGAAAAAAAAGACGACTTATATAGACCACAAATATAAAGCTGAAATTAAGAAGAGAAAGTCCCTTCTGAAGAGCAGTAAACCAGAGCAGAAAAAGTGGTATCTTTAGCACAGATGTAAGGAAAAGCATATGGAAAATAAAGACAAACATGAAATGAAATTACTTAACAATGAAGCTATAAGCACAGTTAAACGAGTAGACTACAAGGACAAAGTCCTTGGTCAAAATAGCTATTTTTGGCCAATAACCACAAAATTTAAGCTATTGCATTGCATTCTATTCCATGAACTAGCCAAGCACTTTATTTTTTTCCTCTGGTGGAAAGGTAGTTGTACTAAAAAAATAAAGTCTCTCCAATTTTAATAAGCAGTTCCAACTGAATTATTTTTAGATCCACACTTGCAGAGCCACTTCCACAGCCCTGGTTATTTTATAGCTGATACCATAATCAGGGCAGAATCAAATGTTCAAAGCCAACGTCTCAGTTTAATGGGCAGCCCTCTGCTCTGCTTTTAAGTACAACGGGATGCTTTCAAAACCAATTTTCAATTGCGCTGGATGGTCATTCATCCTTTGTAACCAGTTTTCACCCCTCCTCTTATCAGAGCATTTGTGCAATACCCTTAGCAAGACGCTGCTCCATATACCAGTTATTATGTGCATGACAAAGGCGCTGTCTCTTAGTCCATGCCATTGCTTGCTGGGCAGCATTAATTCTCTTTACCGTGTAGTTCCAGAAACAGGGCCCCAGGATTCCTGCGAGAAGCTGGATTGCTACCATACAGAGCATAGACTCTGTAACATCAAATCTATGCACGAGGGAGAGAAACATTGCGAGATGTTTTACCAAGCGCTTCTGCTATTTCCACCCATTAGAACCAATTTTTCACTGCAGCATGAAACAAAATACAGAAGCTCCTTTAGCGTATTGCAAATTCACCACTGGGATAATTCCCTTATTCCGCCCTTTAAATTAATTACCAGGGGAAAAATAGGGCATTAAAGAATTGTCAGAAATACTTCAACCTGTGCAGTATTTTGCATGTTTGAAACTCCATACAGAGCTTATCCAATTTACTGTTTTAGGTTATAACATCACTGAGGGGCAAATGCAATTGCTGCTTCGTTCATGAGAAAGCAAGCAGCATTAAATCCCTTGCTCCAAGTCAGAGCAAATAGAAGTCATAATTAAATATACAACTTGGGATCTCATCTTTTACCCCAAGCTCATGCCCATGAATGACACTCAGTATATCGAGTTTTTCGCATAATGAATCTTCTCTATATTTTTTGTAGATTGGAAATGCAGATGACAAAGCAGTCGCCATCTTCAGGCTTCGCCAGCTGCATCTTCGGTTAGCTGCCACCAAGAGAAAACAGATTCACGCTCCATGCGCCTTCATTTCCTTGACTTCTCCACAAATTATGTTAAAGAGGAAGCCAAGGCAGCTACAGACTGTTATTCAGGAGTAAACAAAATATATGTCCTACATACACTTGCTTTTCACTCCTGTCAGTAAAGGGTAAAAAATAAGCCATAGCAAAGACAGCTACAATACACATCTAGCACTTTGGTACAGGTTTATGACATTATTTTAATAGCTAATTAATTTAACATTTGATCTAATTAAAGTTGCATTAAACTATCTTGTTTAAAAAAGATTCAGCAATGAATTCAAGCACAGCAGAGATTCCATTTAAAGCAAGTGCTCATCAAAATGTTTGTAACAGCAGCATGCAGACTGCATATACTTACAACAGGCAATTTTGTTGCTTTTGGAAACTGGAGTTTTCTTTTTTCGACTTTACACAGAAAAAAAGCACTATTTGCAATTCAGATGTGGTTACATTTAAACATTATTTAGGAAAACTTAAAAATGAGACCACTAACCTAGGCATGTGCTTGACTTTACTTAGATATTGCCAGTGACAATACTTGTGGGGTTTTGGTGTGTTTTTTTTTTTTTTTTTCTCTGCTAGGTTTACTTGCTAAATTGGGAAAGATTTTGAGTGAGGCAACATAGCCACGCATGAAGAGCATACACTTGTCAACACTAATTTATTGAGCATCTTCACCATTCGATTTTTAAAATGTCCTGGCTTAATTAAACAAGCCAAAACATTAGACCTGAAAATGGCAACCAGTGAATCAAGTTTCATAGCCTCAAGGCAGCTGCAGTCAATTCTTCCCTTGCCCAAAATGGGGAACCAAAGGCATTAGTTCAAACTTGAGACTTTTTAAGACAGTCAAGGAAGCAAAAGCATCAAAGAAGCAGATACTTACACTGGAGATTGCACTGAAATCAAGTCAAACGTTAATGATACAGCTGACTTAGTGCCATAAAACATATTAAAGGAGAAGTATTAAGAGGGATTTGCATGCATCCTCCTCCCCTCCAACCCACAAAAGTCATTCTGACAGCTCTGTCTTAGCATGACAAATCCAGAGAAAAAACACTCTTGCCTCACTGGAAGACAGAAATTACGAGGGAGGCTGGAAAACTCCAGGGACAACAGTTATTATTTGGTACTTTGAGCAGCAGTATTTTGGTCAAAAAAAATGATGATTTTTCCATCTGTCTTATCCATATCTACCAGATGTGCAAGTGAGATTACTCAGGCTGGGCAATGGGCTATGAATCTGACCATGAGACAAAAGATTACTCTTTGGAAGAAACCACTGCACCCATGAGAAAATGTTCATCATCACACAAGAAAAAAAGGGTAAGAAGTCACAAATGAGAAGTCCAAATGTTTAGTTTTAAAGGTTGCTACGAAGTTGACTCTTAACTCCTTCCAATGCAGCATTCTCACTTACGTACATAAGTAGCATTAAAAAGCCAACTGCACAGAGGAAGAAATGCTTCGCTGAATTAGAACTATTTCCAGTTACAGAAAATTCATCTCTAGGTAAAAACAAAAATTAAAAATCAACCAAAAGCTCTTTTCCTTTCCCTTCTGCAAAACACTTAAGCTGACATGCTAGTTTTTCTGCTGTTCATTAACAGGAGAGATAAATAAGTGAAGCTTGTGTGTACTGCATCGGAATTCAGCTTTGCACAGTGGTAAAACCTCATTCTATGATAAAAGCAGAAAAAAAAAAAAAGCAGCAGCCGCATCTCAGCTCCCAGTTCAAAACACTCAAAAGACTTCTAAGCAAGAAAGGAAGTGGGGGAGGATCGTCATGGAGAAACCCATTATGGTTTGCTACAGCCCTCATTAATCTGAGCTGTACATATTATAGTGCAGCAAGGCACTTATGTGTGTTTGTATTATGTATAAATACAAGTAACATACTAGCAAAATGCTGACTGGTACAAGGAGTGCATGGAGAAAGATGGACCACAAGCAAACTTCACAGCTCCGCCTTTTTGTGAGCGTGGAGACACCAAGTCCTTCCTAACATCCCAAGGCTCTGCACTGAACTTCAAACTTCCCTCTGCAGAAAATGCTGAAGAACAAAGATGGAAAGTGTTAAACAGTGTAACTACGGGAATTACTGCCTTATCTCCTCCTATAATCCCGAGATCCTGAAATTGCTCCCAAGAGCAGGCACTCACTGCGCTTCCAGCTATGGGTGTTGAGATTCGGTGCGAGTTTGTTGTCCAGGACAACAAACAACTTCTTTTCTGCTTAGTACTATAAAGAAAGGTGCGAGTTTAACGGCTTTCTGAAATACTCCCTCATTTACTCATCGCTGCAGTAGTATTGGCTGGAGAGTTCAAAACATTAGACAACTTGATGTTCTTCCCTTCCTAACTGGCTCCATTATCAAGGGGGCTCCTGCTCACATCCAACTGCTGCAATGTCATTTCACAGGAATGTTCCAGGATTCTCCAACATTCCTCAAGAGTAGCTGTTTTATCAGATAGCCTCAACTGTCTTGCTTTCTCTAGGGACTGTTATTCACTACGGATTATTATCGAGCAAAGTAACATCTGTAACTTCTCAATTGTATGAACACTCTTAAGAAGTGCTCTCCCCTCTTAAAGTTGGCCAATAGGCTTTATCCAAGCCTCTAATTACAAAGGCTTCAAGATCACATTGTGCAACACATGGGCTAAGCTTTATGGAGCACCCTTAGAAATTCATTTCCATCTCACTGCTTGTCTCTATACATCTTCAATTGCTACAACTGCCAACAGTCCCTTATCTCAATTAAAGAAAGCTTGAATAAACAAGATAATGTATTGACTCATAAGAGAAATAAGAGCTGGAGTTCATGCTGCAGCCACATCTTCATGGCTCCGCATGGATCCTTAACAGATCCCTTTTTTCAAAAATGGTTTTTACACTTCTCCAGCGCAGCACAGTCACATCTATAATGTCTTAATTTCTGTGCTATAGGTGTCTGCATAGCTTCAACCTGGGGCAGAGGTGTTGAGGCTCACATCTCTTAAGACAGCAATCATGTTCTGGGCTCCCTAGGACAAGAGGGACGTGGAGCTTTTAGAGAGGGTCCAGCACAGAGCAACGAAAATGATTAAGGGACAGGAACATCTATCGTATGAGGAAAGACTAAGTGAGCTGGGCCTGTTTAGCCTAGAGAGGACTGAGAGGGGATCTGATCAGTATGTATAAGTACCTGAGGGGAAGATGTGAAGAGGATGGGGCCAAACTCTTCTTGGTGGTGGCCAGGGACAGTACAAGGGGTAATGGGTACAAGTTGAAACACAGGAAGTTCCATCTCCATGTAAGGAAGAACTTATTTATTGTGAGGGTGATGGAGCCCCAGAACAGGCTGCCCAGAGAGGCTGTGGAGTCTCCTTCTCTGGAGATGTTCAAAACCTGCCTGGATGCCACCCTGTGCCCTGTGCTCCGGGTGTCCCTGCTGGAGCAGGGGGCTTGGACTAGATGATCTCTAGAGGTCCCTTCCAGCCTCAACCATTCTGTGATTCTGTGCTTGCAAAGTGGAAGCCCATTCAGACCTTACACAAACCCCAGCATCACTTTTCTCTGCTGAATTTAAGATGCTCCTGTAGAGTCAGGCTATTTCTGCACTGAGTTTCGGATTAGATACATTATTGAATGTGCATAAACTCACGGACAGCTTCCAATAAACCCCTTGAAGCCAGCCCAACTAGGAAGCGTGGAAGCAGTGAACCCAAGTGGAATGATCTTGGCCCAAGAAGGACTAATAATATCACAGCTAAGAATTGTAATTGGACTCAGCTGACTGCAGGCAAATTTCTTCCAGGGTTTGTGATTCATATCCTGCACCATCTTCCTAAAATACGAGATCAAATAAACCTGCTCCCAGGTAGGCCGCTTGTTCCTTTCTTCTTTTAAAAAAGGAAAGAAAAGCTCCTATATCTCACTAACTGTGATGCTTCCTGTTGTCTTTGCACTGCCGATGTCGTTATAGTGACTTTTACTGGGGTAACCTACTTGATTCGTCCTGATGCTTCCGGCTTCCTCGCTCTGAATTTTTTTAGCAACACTGACCCCTAGCTAACTTTTAAGCAATTTAATCAATTCAAGTTGCCTTTCAAGAGGTATCAGCTGCCAAGACCTAATAAAAGTACCTGATCACATAAAGATGGAGACATCACCAAGACCTTACTATCTCAAGTGATTTTGTAATCCTAGAGTCACTCAGGACAGCTCAGCAGTTGCAAATGGGAAGAACCAGAAGAGCTGATGTCACTAACAGGGCACAATTAAACCAACAGTTTTCCCATCCCACCTGCAATACTCTGTAGGAATTTGGCAACTCAGCAAGCCAAGTTGACTGTGTATTTAAGTCCAAGTCCGGACTGAGTTTCAGGACTAAAACATCAATCTCTCCAAACCCTTTAGCAGCCTGCTGCTCTTTTCTGAGCCCTTTTCACTTCACCCATTCTCCATAAGGAAATAAAATTGCCCCAACACCAGCTCATCATAAGCAACGCCCTTTCCTGCTTCTTGCATGTATGTCCCCATGGCTCTGAAAATGTAGATAAAATATAGGCTTTTTTGTTTTAAGTTTTGCAAAATCAAAGCTTCAAAAAACCTAACATCAAATAGCAAGAATCATTTACTCATAATGAGTAATCAGGGTTTTTGCCAGGGGAATGACTGTTCGTAGCAGTCTTGCCAGTTCATAGCAGTCTATTAACCTTATGACATGGGGCAAATTAAACACATGCATTTACCATGCAATACGGTCCAATAACACAAATAATGACATGCAGACTTATGCGTCCTTATTACCTTGTCTACATTAGCTATATACTGATGGGTCAAACTCTCCTAAAATAGAAGTGTGTGTACCATTGTGTCTGCTGTAAAGTCTTGTCTCCAAGCTTAAAGACTTTTCACAAAATGAAAAAGTTACAGTGAATACCAGCAGTGATGTACTTATCTGTCTGGAGCAGAAAACCAAATCAAGTGCCTTTGATACTTGCATCTGTAAAGTCAAGCACATGCCAAGGTTTCCAAAAGTGGAAAAGTTTCGTTATTAGGGCCGCATAAAGTTCAATGGAAGCTAGAAGGCCTCAGCATTGAGATCTTTAGTATGGTTTGAAAGTAATAAACCTAAAACAGTACATAAATTGAACATCATCTCTTACTTTTAACATTGAAATATCAAAGAATTGTCAGAAACTACTTTTACTTTGGTATAATCAGGATTAGAATACGGTTCTAGATTTCCTTACCCCAGTAAATAGTGAATACCATTAAGCATTTTACTACTTTGAGCAGACCTTTTATAAATACATTCTGGACAGCTAACCCAAAAGACAAAGTTTCAAGAAAATCTGTTATCAATATTTTGCATGTAAGAGTTATGACAGATATGACATCTAAGACTGTATAGATTCAGCAGTATTTGGGTCTCCACAGATAAAGGGCAAACCTAAAAATTAGAAAAACGTAGAATTGTTTCTACATACTATACAAACTAAGGCCAAGTTTCAGAAGATTTTAGATGCAAAAACCATTCTGCAGCACATTTATGTTTGTTTTAATAGATGTATTTTAGATATGTTTTCACATTTGGGATAATGAATCCCACGGCTCCTTGACTTCTTGCGTTTTGCTTCTCTCCATACCTCTCCATCCACTAGTAGGTAAGACTTTAGCTTTCAGAGGAATTGCTATTTTGGTCCCATTATTGAACAAGAGTCTACATCAGCTAAAAAAAATTCATATCCTTAAATTAGAGGTACAATGTCAAATAAACGAATATATTGAGCTGTATTTAACAGTAAAGATTAATAATACTATTTGACTTGTCTTGATGCATGAAGGCATAAGTTGGTGTTTAACTGAATAACTAAAACCAGATTGTCACCATCTGATACAAGCACTCAGTTCTTACGGAAGAAACATTGTGTGCTTTCCCTTATTTCAGTTCAATTCATATCATAAGCTCTTGATTAAATAAGATGGCAAAAGACTACTTCCTAACACAAGCTAAATAACTTTTGGAATTAACTGTGGATCAAACATAAGAGCTACCCAAAGCCATATGCACATATAAAGGAATACAAACAGTTTACTGCTACTCTAAGGATCTTCACTAAAATTGCACAAAACTGAACTAGACAGGAAAGCAGAATAACTTTCAGCCTTACTTCCAGCCAGGTTACTTACATCCCAAAGCGCAGCGTTCCAGAGACATACGTCTGCCAATGTGCGCAGTAAAACATGAATGTTCCAGCAAAACAACAAAAGAACATCCAGTCAGGGTTGGTTCCAAGCTGCACAGCAACACAAGTTCCCAAAACCACAAAGACTGCAGAAGAAAATCAGTCACACAGTTAAAAAAAAAAAAAAAAGTAAAATGTGTATGAGTGTAAAGACCCTTCCCAGAATCAAATCTAATTGAGGACCCAGAAAAGGAGAAACAGTGTGAAATTAACCTGTTGTGTCTTAACATTTCACAGACGCTAAGAAATTAATACTTCCATTCAAAAAGAAAAAAGACAAAAAGAAGCAGAAACTGTAAAAGTATATTTAAACTCATATCAGTTGCCAGATGTCCTCAGTATTGAGAGCTTCAAAGCATCCTCCATTTTCACTGACATTAATGCCATTAGAAATCAAGAGACTTCACTAGTTTATGTAATTAGAGCCTTTGGCCATAATTTGAGTTTTCTCGCATGGTTTGCTGAATAAACTTTTTCCTTTTTTCATTTTCATCATGCCAACTGAGAAAAACCCAATGCCTGTCATGCAAGATCCCTAAGGCAACTACACAATTCTTTTAAACACAAGAAATCATTTATAAAAATTTAAAGTGTAAAAGCTTTAGAATTTAAGTAATCAAAATACTATATCCTTTCTTTTGAAACAAGGCTAAACTTCCAGATAGCTGAATGAATTCTATATACTGTGAAGGGAACCAATCTTATTTATACTAGTCTTAAAGTTGGCCTGCTACTGTCCTACCATTTAAGCTCTATATTTGACTTCGCAATCATTCTACATAAGTTAGATCTAAAAATGAAACTGGAAAGACATTTTTGAAGGCTTTTTATAGCAAACTGTCAAAGCTAACACTGAGAAAGCTGAGAGAAACCTGATGGCTCAGGCTAAACTAGTCCTATCCTTAATTCATTCAGTGTCAGTGTACAACAAGAAAGGTTGCATTCAGTTAATTAAGAGAACTGCATACAGACAAGAGTTGACCAGGGAGCTTCAGTCAGCAATATCCATTGCCCATTTCTTCAATAACAAGTAACGCAAGACTTTTGTGTATTCCCAATTTCATCCCTAAACAGGGATCAAATTAACCCTCATACTTCAATTAAAAATGACAATACCTGTGGAAAGTGAATCACAGCCATGATCAAAAAGTTCTCCTAAGGGAGTACTGCTATTTGTCCTTCTTGCTTGCTTCCCATCTATAGCATCCAGAGACTGGTAAATGAAAAGGCCACATGCACAAGCAATATATGCCCAGGGAGGTGCCTATGGAAGAAATTGTCAATGATGGTAAAAGATTTTTAAACCTTCAGACCTGTTTTATTCAGGTTGTCTTACACTCTCCTTTAACGGTTCATTCATGCACATTTTCTCATATAAATAGCTGCAAAACTACATGCAGGGACCCTCTACGTCCCAACAGCTGGTCCTTACAGGAGCAGGCAGAGCAAGTTATGAAACATGAAATGCAAGAAAAACTGTGACACAGAACGCATTAGTTTTGATTAATAAGCAAAGCAAGTCTTCCAAAGCAGGAAGGAAACCTTCACTGAATATCTGAAAAATTTATAGCTCACATATGCAAAGCAGAACTCAGCTAAGCTCTTGTATAGCTTCTACTTTCTGTGGAGGAACTTGTAAAACACTCAAGCAATTAGCACCTCGAACACTTTCTGAGCCCCCAACACTCAAAACTGCCTTAGCAACACTGAGCTCATCTCAGCAAGACGCCACATACTAAAACATAACCAAATACAGGGTATCACCAGGCTGTGGGGTGCTCACTTGAGCTGTCACTGCTCAGACTGTTGGAGTTCAGGTGTAGCTATTGTGTCAGCTGAGATTTTTAAGACTTCAGGATTCCAGAGCCAACTCCACTTTCCTTCTTCCTTTTGTAGACAACGGGAGCTTCCCCAAAACCCATGCCTTAACATTCACAGCCTGTAGGGCAGTTTTATATAAAAAACAGATTTCGGTTTCATCTTGCTTTGAGAACTGGCAGTGTGCTCTGCTTTTTGCAACGGGTTCACCCAAGGAGAAGGAAGAACGTGTCACCCCACATGACCATGCTCAAGAGAGGTGACAATCTGATGGAAACCCATCCTGTGATACCATTTCTATTACTCACATATCAATTTGACACTCACTGTTACCCTTCAGGGTCAAGTAATTCTATCTATAAACTTCAAAAAAAATCAGACTGTTGGCTCTTCTTGCACACTACTTTCATGATCAGTGTATTAAATGTTTGTATCTGCATAAGATTTCACATCTGCCTATATTATCTAACTCTTTTAGGTCATTTTAAACAAGAAAAGTGCAGTTATATTGCTAGCTATGCTTAACTAGCTGGGTCTCCCCCGTCCCAAACTAAGCAGACAGCAAAACAAGCCTTATTTTATTTCCTTTGTGGCTACCAGAGAATTTGTAAGAAGACAGCTACGTTTCCCTAGCTACCCCTTTAATCATCTGGAAGTACTAACTGGCCTTTGAGAAAAGGACAATTAAAAATGAGGAGAGGTAATCTATAGCTGAGAGCAACAGTGCTTTCAGAAGTAAACTGCACTTTTTCAGCCCTAGAGCCCTATCTTCTTCTCAGCTACTTGATGTTTAAAAGCACAAGCTCACAAGCTTCCAGCTCTGCCACCAAGATGGCATCCTCCCTGTCCTGCCAACACCTAGGGCTGCAGCACCGCACAGCAGATTGGATAGGGCTGAAAGTTCCCTCTGCAGAAAGTTATTTTTCAGTCAAAGTGAGAAAACCAGAGTTACTTTGTGCTTAGCAAATAGGATTGAACTGCTGCAGATACAACAGTGCTTTAATGGGGCATATTGCAGCTAATAATATGATACTCTGACACTGAGTGTATCTTGGTCTGTATTTCAGGAGTTTAATTACCACCAAGATCACATTTGTACTCTAGATGTTAATTATCCTCCGGTTCAGCAGCCTATACTACCTGCTTCTTTGCTGAAGTAGAGACAGGGTGAAATCTCTCTCCTGAAATGAAGCCTAAACTCCCAGGCCCGGGGAATATTGCTATTCGAGAAGAGTGAAGGTTAAAACAAAGGACACCACAGCCTGGAAGGAGACACTGGAAATATTCACCAGTCAAACTTAATACTTACTTTACATTTTAAACTTGTGAAATTATTGCATAACTATTTCAAAAGATTTGTAGAAGAAGAGGTAAACATCTCATTACTACATCATACAGGAAAGTGATGAAAGTGGGATGCACAGTGCTGAACGACCCAACTTAAGGCCTTTCTGTAGAGCCCAGGTAGAAATGAGCCTTATGTCACTTGATTTCAATCTTCAATCCTCAATCTCAGCTATTAGACTTTGTTATGTAGGAGCTTAGATATTTTACGGACTAGAACTCAGGAGGCTCCCCAGTTGTTAAACAAGTAGAATATTCTCTGCATCAAATAAATCCCTTCTGCATTCATACAGGCCCAGTTCACAGCGTATTGTATCTAAGATGCCAATAAAGGCCAACGGGCAACATAATTTGCCAGGACTCCAGATGGGATAGAGAAAGATCTGTTTTAACAAGCTGGGTTTTGTCACCTAAGTCACATTGCTGTGATGTCCCAAGCTGCAGGGCTTTGCTGCGCAGCCCCATGCCTGATCTTGAGCCCTTCACTGTAACTCAAACTGGCTTCGAAGGCCAACTCAATTAACTGTCCATCGATCCACCTAGCGTTTCTTGTTTGTGGTAACTCTTGATCACACAGAGGCAAAGGTGACTAACCTTGCCACGCAGCGAGAAAGTAAACAGGCAACATGTCATGTGGGTTATGACAGTTGCAACTCCGTTTTTTCACTGTCTGCACATGAACTCAAACATATCCTGCGAGGTGGCAGCTTTCTTGCAGCAAGTCCCTGCCAGCTGCTTCCACAAGTTATTTTAGAGCTAGACCCCATTTTACCCCTTGAGCAGCCCCCAGCTGATTCACTCAGCGAGCAGCATCCTACCCCCAAAATTCACACATGCTCTTTTCGCATGCAAGTACTCACATGGATGCACACATGCACTGAAAGTACATTATAAATAACAGCATAAACCTGAAAATTGTGGACTGTTAAGTGAGAAATAGCTCTCCACAAATGGAATTCACGTAAGAACAGTGCCAACTGCTACCAGATCACACTAAACATGAACTAAGCCCATCAGAGGGCCTGGTACTTACCTGTTCTGTAGCTGTCGGGCAGTAATACACTAATATCAGAGTTGTAAATATATTTATTAACAGTCCGATGACAGTGATCAGATTTGGGGCAATCCAGGCTGGAACTCTTCCAACTAACCATTCCCAGTAACCTTGCATTAGCGGTTCAAGTAGCGATCGTCCTGCACTCTGATATTTGTGTTCTTCCAACCGTTTTAGCTGGTGCTTTGACAAGGGAGGTGTAGGCAACTGAACAAGTTTGCTTAACACACATCCAGCAGCAGGGACATGACTGCAGCCCGCAGGGGATTCCAAGTGCGACTCCCCACATCGTCTCTTCACGTTTCGATGCCCACTCATGGATCGGATGGCCTCCAAATTTTTATTTGGCAGGTAACAGATACTGCAAAGAATCATAAGATCCTGTAATGTAAAAGATTTGGACATATTGAAGGACACAGAAATGGTTTAAAGTGACTAAAAGCTTCTCTAAAGAGCATTTATTTAGCCATCAGAAAACAAAAACAAGAGAAAAGACAAAACAGTTTTCACTTAGCAAAGAGAAATATTCAGGACTTTGTTGAAGAGAAAATAAGGAAGAAGTATCCTCAATGTAGTTGCAAAAAGATAAGTTCCTCTTTTCTTCCCTTTTTTAACCCTTCCTGGTGCTCACTGAAGCAAATATCCTGCGTTCCCCAGCCTGCATTTCATCAGCAGATGAAACACTGATTTATGCTACTGACTAAAGCACACTCAGACCCCTCACCTCTCTGCCCTAGGAGAGCTATATCTATACACATCTGTTACATATATGCTATATGCTCTGAGAGACATAAACCTCTCTGCTTGCCAAATAAGGATAGTAAAAATACTGCAAATAAATTAAAAAAAAAAAAAATTCTTTCAGAAAGAGGGAAATCCAGGAAAAGTCCCAAGTTCCACAAGCTTGAAGCAGCTTTGCCTCTTTGGTCAAACTGAACCACCACCTAAAGGCAGTCGTAAGAAACAAGAAATATGATCTAACAACAATAATAAATGTTTGTTTCACTTTGCTGTGGTTTTAGGTTTGCAGGGTTTGTTTGTTTGTTTTAACCCCAGTCAGGTGAAAGCAGATTTTCTGCACATCATTCAGGATGTGCAAGATATACGTAGGAGCTATAAAATCATAACAGCTGCTGCCAGACAGCCCAATGACAGTGGCTCAAGAGAGCAGTGAGAAGGAGAGACTGAGCTGGGAAGAGAGTTTCCAGCACAAACAGGGACATTTGAGGGGTTCCATCTCTCTTGGAGACAGAGAAACACACAGAACTCCAGGGAAGCAAAACAGGCAGCAGCAGAAAAAGGCTGCTAACAAGGAAGCCTTGCTGCTCAGCCTCACGAGTCAATCAGAAAGAGAAAGAAAAATGAGTTCTTAAAGACAGCAGAGCAAAGCCCAAGAGAAGGACAACAGGAACAGAAAATAAAGTAGGTAAAAACTAAGGCCGCCCCCAGCACAACCACCCGCCGCGGCCTGACCAGGGCAGCCCCTGGCCGAACGGGGCCGGGCTCGGGGAGTGGCAGCAGAGGAGGCCGCAGGAAACCAGAGCCGGTAAGTTTGGGAGCGGCAGCACCGCAACCGCCGCTATCAGCGATCCGAGTTAGCCCCGCGGCGGCCGCTAGCGGGAGTGAGAACCAGGGCGCGCGCGGCGCGGAGCTTCGCGCTCCCCCCTTCCGCAAGGGCCGCCCTGGGCCAGAAGGGGGACGCGGCGCCGCAGCCCGCCCGGGGACCCGGTCGCGTAGGCCCAGGCCTGGCCCCCGGGACCCTCCCCACGTATGGGCGCCCCACCGTCCTTGCGGACCCGAAGCGGCACCGAGGACTGGTCCGAACCGGGCTGACCCAGCAGAACCCGCACCCACCCTATCCCCACCCGGACGTCACAGAGCGCCCGGCATTTACCTCAAACCTCCGCGCACTGGGCGGCGCTTTACGCCCCTTTTGCGACTGCCGGAAAGGAGGCGGGCAGGGCCGCCATGGCGACGGCGCGGCGCGGGGCGGGGCCGCCATGGCGACGGCGCGGGAGCCGCTGAGGTAAAGGCGCGCGCTCGTGCCGCGGCCCCGCTGCGAGTCCTGCGCACCCGCCAGGGACCTTCCCGGCCCGTCCCTCGGTCCTCTGGTCACCCTCAGGGGACGCTACCAGTGTCCCCTGGGGTCCCAGTCACCCTTCGGGGACCTTCCTGGTGGCTCTCGGTTTCCTGGTCACTCCTTAGGGACCCTTCCGGTGTGCCCTTGTCTCCTAGTCACTTCTTGGGGACCTTCCCGGTGTCCCTTGAGTTCCCTGGTCACTCCTCTCAGTCACCACTTAGGGACTCTCCCGGTGTCTCCTGACATTTTGGTCAGATCTGCGGCGCCCTCCCCGTGTCCCCTGTGGTCCCGGCCGACCCCCGGGGACCTCCTGCTCGGTCCCTGATGCCCAGAGTGGCCAGGTTCAGACGGGACCTTTAGGGATCATCCAGTTTTGCTCACCCCATCCTTCGTCCTCCCCGTGACTCCCTCATAGCACCCAACAGCCCCTAGCGACACTGTGGGTACCCTCTGCCGTGCCCCCCTACACCCCCGGTGCCCCACGGCTCCCTCTGCCCCCAGCAAGCCCCGTGCCCCTTCCCTCGCCTTCCTCTGCCCTCCCTTCGCCTCTTCCTCCGTCTCCCTGACTGCTCTGAGGCCCCCCGGCACCGCAGGCACCTGCAGGGTCCCTGTGTCCTCGATCACTGCTGTAATATGGGAGACTCTCTTCTTGCTCTGCTAGATACGGCTTTTTAGCAGCTCTTCAGCAGCGCAGGCTGACAGGTAGCATGGGTTCATCTGTGTACTGAGCTCCTCAGTTGTAGCAACAGGGCAGGATCGCTGTGGGTCACGTTTTTAGAAGCAGGCATGGGGACATCCTCGGATCACAGTGTCCTGTGCCTGTCTCTGTTTGTTTTGGCACAGTGCTGTTCCAGGTAGCATAGGGATAAAAACCCTTCTTTCACCTCCCCAAAAGCTGAAGCCCATATTCAAAAGATTAAATTCTACTTTAAAATTTTTGGGGAGTCAGTACCATGAAAGACTGGCAAGGAATGGCCCGTGACTACACTGCAATGGGAAGAGCAAAGCCAACTTTTTCTATGTTTTTACTTTTAGTCCTTTGAGGATTAGTAACCTGTAACCATTGTTATCAGTTTGACCCTGAGGATAAGTTACGCAAATGAGCACGTTCAGGCTCTGTGTGACCTGTCCCCATCCAACCTTTGTGCTTGCTGAGGAATGCAAGCAGCAAATAATTTTTATTCCTTCAACAGCATTACTGGATTATTTTACTGATTTTGGATTATTTCGCTGGAGAAAACTTTTTTTTTTCCTTTTTTAGTGTGATTTTATCACTGCCTGTCTTCCTGAGAAAGCCGGAAAGTAGCAGGTTGAGGCAGCCTTTACTATTGCTCATCTAGGCATTGATGCTTTTGAAATGTTTTCATTACATCTTCTGCAGTTTCTGTTCCTCATACTCAAGCATGCACTACACACTTCCTGCATCTAAAGGAAAAGAAAAAAAAAAAGAAAAAAGAAACCCTAAAGATGTTTAAACTCTGCTTTCAAAGCACTTTCTTGACTTGCTCTTGATAATGATTTGATAATGTCTATCTCCCAAGAATGATCCATCAAAATTAATCTTTGTTTTCCAAGCCCCTTAGGACACAAAAATAACTACATATCTGGATAAACGTTTAAGAAAATGTTTACTTAGAGGCTGAGGGAGCTGGGCTTGTTCAGCCTGGAGAAGAGAAGGCTAAGAGGGGACCTCATCAGTGTCTATAAGTACCTCAAGGGAGGCAGTGAGGAGGATGGGGCTGGCCTCTTTTCACTGGTGGTCACTGACAGACGCAGAGGAAATGGCCACAAACTGAAGCATAAAAAGTTCCACGGAAACTTAAGGAAGAACTTCTTGACTGTGAGGGTGACAGAGCACTGGAACAGGCTACCCAGAGAGGTTGTGGAGTCTCCTTCTCTGGAGATCTTCAAGACCCGCTTGGATGCAGCCCTGTGCCACGTGCTCTAGGTGGCCCTGCGTGTGCAGGGGGGTTGGACTAGATGACCTCCAGAGGTGCCTTCCAACCTTAGGCATTCTGTGATTCTATGATTCTATGATTCTATGAAAAGAGAGGTCGGCGGTTACTATTATATAATCAGTTGGCAAATGACCTTTGCAGAGAAAAAAAACAAGGAGGAGAAGTTTCTTTTAATTTTACTGTTGAAAACAATAGGACAGGATAAGGTGTTAATAATAATTATATCTGAGCATTGTCCAGTTGGCAAGGTGCAAGACAAATCCATCTTGCTTTGATTTCAGAGTTTTTTTTACATGCTTATGCTTGCCCAGACAGTGCACAGCCCAATGAGCTGGCAGTGAGATGATTTACCCACAGAAGTGCACAGTTGGGACAGCCTCAGGTAGATTGCATCATAAATATACACAGCACTTTGCGCAGAAAAAAAAAGACTGTTCTTGCTTATTTCAGTTTCGTGTACATACAGTCTGCCCATATAATGCTTAAAAAAAGGACCACATTTTGCATGCAAATTTTAAAAGTCAATGAAGATACAAGAAGATTAGACAAATTCATGGAGGAACTTGGCACATCTAGGGGAGAGCATTTGCTGAACAACATTTAGGAAACAGTTTCAAGCATGAGGAGAATTTGTCTGGGGTTATACAAATCTGAAAGTGAAAGAGGAGCTAGGGTTTTCCTTGGGGCTGGGCACAGGCCAGCTCTGGTCCCCATGCCTGCTCCAGCCTGCAGCTAGACGCACAGTAAAACATGCCTCACCAAAGCACTCAGACTGCAATTGAAGCTACCGCACTGCTATTTCCTCCTGACCACATGAAAATGCTCATAATTTGTGTCCAGATCATAGCTTTGGGCTGAGTAACAGATGTTGAAGCTCAAGCGACTGAGGGTTTGTCTGCAGCAGGGAATAGACGCTGCTGATCTACCTGTGTTATTATTTATCTGGGAAGGAGAGTGATTTCCAAGTGGGCAACTGGGAAGAGCTGCTGTGCTTTACTAGCCTCCCCTTAGTCCAGTATCGTGGCAGTGGCAATGGATAATAGCAGATAAAGAAAAAATTGTGGAGAGTAAAAGGTATAGGAGTACCTCATGGCTTGATAATTTTCTTTTATATCTCAAAGATGTAGAAAAGAAAGAAGGAAGTGGGAAACTTCAGCGAAAAGATGACTTTGGATTCTCCTTGAGGTGATATTTCTCTTCAATATTGTTCTTCTGGGGTATGTTATGCCTTTTTTTTTCCACAGGCAGAAATATATTAGTTAAGAAAAGCTAAGACACCACTACCTCTTAAATGATAAAGAAAAAAATATAATATCAGACTGACCCCTAGGAGCTTTAAGTTACATATCTGTGAGGGATAATGCTAAACAAAATATGTACTACTTTCATACAGATTCCCAGTTTACTCATACAAGAGATGTGTTGGTGAAGTTAAGTTCATTATTATTTTTAATGCATTAGTTTTTAAATGAAAGCCATCATTAAAGGGCAAATGTTGTTATGCATACTTTAAAAATTGAATCTTAAAAGTTAGAAATTAAGCAATTTTAATTCAATCTTCTTTTTTCTTCTTTATGTCATGTTAAATAACATTACCTGCTACCTAAAATCTTTCTTACAAGCAGCTGAACCTTTACGTTTGCAAAGATATACTCTGCATATTCTTTTCAAGAGTTTTTAGTACCAGAGCTGACCTTCGTCACTGTGCAGGATTGTTCCAGAGGTCATTTGTTATTAGGTAGAACTAATGTCATAGACTAGAAGGACCACGGGCACCTGAGTGAGTGACCAGTTTCTGGTAAGTGGTACCAGGTAGCTCTTGCTTATAGATTTGTGATCTTATGCGAAGTGCACTTGTAACAGAAGTTTAGTTGCACAGTTTGACAGGTACTAGATGAGTGCAAATATTAATGTAATTTTAGGTAATTTCTTCCCCATCTGCCCAACTGGTCATTAATAGAAGTCAGAGCCTCAGCAACAGCCACCATCAATTGAACTATCACTGTTGGGACATAATCTCTGTTAACATTTCCTTTTCTGTCAGCCTCACTAATTTTAACCTGGTGTTCTTCTTAACCATGAGGTTAAGAAGAAAATGGAGTCAGTTACTCAAGTGACCCACTTGATCTTCTGTCAGCAGTAAATGGTGAGACATGCTGTGAAGTAACACTATTGATTTTTTTTCTAATGCTCTAAGAGTTTCAGGACAAAACTTTTCCAGGTATGATTTCTGCTTATTTATGATTGCTTTTGTGCTGGGAATTCAAGCAGTCACTTCAGGTTTGAAGAATCGGACTGCGAACACCATCAGATCCATTTCATCCCAGCATAGGCTTTGTAGTGAAGAGTCATCCTTAACAATTGCATGTGGTGAACGAACAACTTGCCTCAAGAAAAGCAAAGATTTTGAGATAAATCTTAGTAAACTTTTGTATTTTATTCCTCAGTGTTTGGAGTCAGAAGACAACACTAAAATGTGGTGGTTTCAGCAAGGCCTCTCTTTCTTGCCTGTTGCTTTGGTTGTGTGGTCAGCTGCATCTTTCATATTTTCTTACATTACTGCAATTACCCTACACCATGTCGACCCTTTAGTCCCCTACATCAGGTCAGTAAAGTTTGTACAATTGTACTGTTAACTATATCTAAGTATTAAGATGCCCTCTCACTCCAGCCGGTTCACCTCTAGCTTCAAACTATAATTATAAACAACTAGTGAGTTGGGTTTTTTTGTGCAAATGTTTAACCTTTAAGTTGTGACTCTGAACACACCCATAAAATGATGATGAAGAAGAAAATTGGGGGTGCACCTACAGCCTTCTCTTTGGAATAAAGCTTCTTGCTGTCACCAAGTTTGCTTTCTTCGGTTAATTTATACTGTAATCTACATTCCTGACTGGATAGCAGTGAGGTTTGGCCTTTCACTTTTCCAAGTTCCTCATTTTTCAATTTTATTACTCTTTATTCCTTTTTTTTTTTTTTAATTGATTTAATATAAATTTAAAAGGAATAGCTATATCAACTGTGTTCATTCCTGGTTCTGAGAATATCATGTCCTTACCATGCTTATTTCTACAGCTTTAGAAGTTGGCACAGTTTAGTTTAAGTTGTGAAAAATTCAGTGAAAAATAACTGTGAGGGTTTTGCAAACCGATTTCTTATGGTTTCTGAAACAAAAGTATGCTGCAAATATTTTTGTATAAATGGAGATGACTATTGTTTTCTTTCAGCGATACAGGAACAATACCTCCTGAAAGGTGCTTATTTGGGATTATGCTAAATATTTCGGCTTTCATGGGTGAGTATAGACCGTTGTCCATGGCAAACTGGAAGCAATTCTGGAATGCACACTATTTTAGACAATTTCCATATTCAGATCATTAAGCAGCCCATGATTCTCAGTCAAAAGCTAAGTTCTAGGTAAGCTATCTTAATACTGTTTAAGTAATTGAGAGGAAAACCTACTTCAGGGATGTTATCTTCCAAGCTAGCGTGACAATTCCAGAAGGCCAAAAATGCATTCAAAAGAAACCTAGACTGGTAAAAGAAATAGAAATGCAAGTTTAAGGCAATTAATCCACTTTAATTGTAATTATAGGGAGGGAACAACCTAATATTTCTTTCAAACGAAAGAGGTCAGAAAATCTATTAAGTAGCTGTGTTTTGGTTCTGACTTCCAAGTTCTCAGCTTTTGTATTTTAAATAATTGCCTTTGTCATTCAGCATGTTTTCAGTCAAAAAGGACACTCTTCTTGTCAGCTTAAGATCTTACTGGACTCGATTCTTCATTTATAGGTATGGCTACTATGTATGTTCGTTATAAACAAGTTCACGCTCTGAATCCAGAAAAATCCAAGATCACCAAACTTAATAAAATCGGCTTTACACTAGGACTGATGAGCTGTTTTGGACTTTGCATTATTGCAAATTTCCAGGTTTGTGCTTCGCTTGCAGTTTTCTAAAGTTGTCCAGAATTCTGTTTGTATACTGAAATATTTGATGAGATATGGGAAGTTGGTTCGAATCTCTACTTTGAGGGAAAAATAACTATTTATTGTTTTTATTTTTATTTTGTCAAATTCCCTACAGAAAACTGTTAGAAAATTGAAGTTTCAGTATGGAATTTCTTACACATTTCTTACTTGCTTTATCCCATGAGACATGTCAGGAGCCATTCATAAAGTTCCAAAACATTATTAAGAAGTTTTCCAGAAAGCAAACATCTTCAGTCTCCATCTCACAGACCATTTGAAAGTCTTTGTTCCAGATTAAAAGACTACAAATAAAGTATATTGTATTTTGATTCAGGAGAATCAAATGTCAAATACTAGAAAACTTTAATAACCAGAAATAGCCCTTCCCCACCCCCCAAAAAAAGCTGGTCTCACAAAAAATCTATCTCTTAAAAAAATATAGCGTCTTCACTATATTTTCTTTCAAAACCTACCTAGTTTTTGCAAATACTGCAATCTCAGATAAGTTTTGCAATTCTGCCTCCCAATTTCTTTTTTTACCCTCTCTATACTATTTTAACACCATCAGCAGGGCAACATTTAGCCGCCCAGGTTGTTACACACAGAGCTGTGCAGTTACCAGCGTCTTCATACAAATTATCAGCTGGATTTTTTCAGGCATCTGTGGTGGTGCTCTCAGCCACTAGAGGCTGCAGTGGCTCGTGCTTAGTCTCCTGCTGGATCAGTGCCAAGATTAGAAGCTGAAAGCAACAAGGAAAGTGCTAGCATCCTCACTTCCTTTTCCCAATAGCACAGCTCTCCCTTGCTTCAACACTCCATCTTCGGGAGCTTAGCATATTGAGCTTTGGATTTCTTGGAAACGCAGCAGCACAAGGCTTGTATACTTAAGAGATTTTTGATTTGCTAAACCAGTGCAACTCATTTATTCTCAAGCGATAGCTATTAATTTCCCTTTCACCCAGACTTCTCTCTATTGAAGCCTAATTGCTTTGCATGCTTTCAGAACACACACTTTCAACTATTACAGTCTTTGTTGTTCTGCTGCTATAAGGATGCAATAAGATGCAATTGCACACTGTGAGGTGCATATTCAGATTGTGACCAAAGCTTGACTGGTTCCTGATGTTAATAGTTACATAGTAAAATTCACAGATAAACTCCTTGCTTTAGGGCATAAAGTGATTGTCTGCAGGATTGGGAGTACAGTGAGGCTGCCTGGCTTTGCACTGCACAATTCACAAGATGCACTGCATTTTCTGGCTTTGGCTGCCTGGTCAGTGATTAGAAAAACAGGACTGAATGCACTGTAATTTTGGATAGCATAGATTGCGAGCTTGGCTGTTTTTGCAGGGATCATTTCTAGTTTTAAGGACTCTTACTACTTGACACTTGATTGTCCTAAAGTGTGGGTTTGTTTATTTTAAGTTTAAAAGTATTGCTTTCCAATTCAACTTGGTTCTCTCTGAGTATTCAAAGATACTAGTTTGACAAACAAAGCATATTAAAATCTAAATAGTTCAGAAAAGGACTAAGCCTATTTCATTTTCACATCACTTGGGGATTAGATTGGTGTGAATGTTGTGTTTATCTTGAATTATGTTACCTTCATAAACATTAAAATCCTGAGCTAGAGAAGCTCAGATAGCATTTTGTAACCCTTCTATACCTGCCCAACTGCAGGGATTCCTTCATCCATTTTCTGTGTTACCATCCATTTTTCCTTAGAATGCAGCTAATAAGAGCAGCTTTTATAAATTCCTGTGGTTAAGATACAGCTGTGATGTTTGACTTAGCTACAAGGACTTAGCAAAAATAGCAATATAGAGGGCTGGGAAGTGCTTTCTTTTAGTTCACTCTATGAGTGGTTTCCAAGAAACTCTCTTAAGTACTGACATGTTCCAGAACTACTTTGAGATGCAAGAAGAAAATTGGGCAGATAGAGTCCCAAACAAAGACTTACTAACCAAAAAAGTGTTGTCTAAATTTAAAATAAAAACAGGTTATGTATTAGTATTACTTTCTTTTCCTAGAAATGTATTCTATACTACATACATGTGATTGGAGCCTGCCTGACTTTTGGAGTAGGGGTGATTTATATGCTGGTTCAGACCATCCTGTCCTATCTGATGCAGCCCGAAGTTCACAGCAAAGACATCTTTTGGATCCGACTGACAGTGCTAATCTGGTGCAGTTCAAGCATTGCAAGCAGTATCCTTTGCTCTGACCTGTGACACTAAATAGAAAAGTTCTTATTTGCAAATACTATTGTTTGTAGTTTCACTTAAGTTAGTTTAACCTGCTAGGATGAAATAAATATGCCACAGATGACCTGCCCACCTTAGACAGACAGTTTGCATAGTGCAACGTTGTCATATTCTGTGTTGTAATTTGGGAGGTTGAGCGTAAAGGTAATCATCAGGTCAAACCCACTAGTGAGTCACTGGCCAGTAAAGTTCAACCCTTCTCCTCCCCCTGCACACAAGGAAGTAAAAAAATGAGAATAAGAATTTATTGCAAGGAGTTTTGACTGCTGATTATTGAAGATGTAGAGGGAAAAGTGTGCTTCAGTCAGGTGGGGTGAGTGGTGGAAAAAAACAGCTGAGAAATAAGTGTCTTTACTCCCCACTGGTGTGAATGCTGCAGCATTTTTTTATAGAAAACTGAAAGTAGTATAGAACATAACAGAAGGAAAAATACCATTAGCATATCAGTGCGCATTAGCGATGTGCTGTGCCAGATGGCTTCCAGAGGAGCTTTGGAGTGTTTGCATTTAATCATAATGCCTGGGAGAGGACTCAGGAGCGTTCTGCCAAGGTTGTGCCAGAAGTAGAATTTGACCTCTGATCTCTTTCCTGCTCGTCTTGTAATTCAACAGACAAGACATTTAAACAGACACATAGGCTTTCCCTACAACTTTCTGTTGACCCTGGAATCCATCATCTCCAAGAATTTTCATTTCTCAAGTGCTGGAAGCAGTTTCAGTTTTTAAGGAAATGTGGGCAAATGCCTGCAAAAGGAGGAACCTTTTTTGGTCCAGAGTCACTTAATATCAGGAAACTGAACCCCAGCAGTAACTCTGTTAAACCCATTTTGAAAATTATGACTCAGGTTTGTTGAACCTATAACACTTCAGGATTGTAATTTACATTCCAAAGGCACAAGTCCAAAAAAAAAAAAAAGGTCACCAGATGCTGCCTTTCTGCTACAGAATCAAGGCCACCTATTTAATCCCCACCAGTTCCACTTATTTCTGGGCTGACAGCCAAAACCAACACTAAACCACACACCCAGTTTCCCATTAACAGAGTCCAGCTGATCACTGAGCTCCCATTTCGGCTACAACAAGATTATATAACCTTTTTCAATCAGATAGATAGGAAGTGACAGCCTGAGCACTAGCAGCTTGGCATAAATAGGAGAAAAGGATCCTTATCTACTGAGGAGTCCAGATACAGAATAAGAAGGTCATCTGGATGACTTCAGAGAATTTTAGTCACAGGAGAAATATCACCTGAAATATCCAAGAGCCAGTTGATAAGTCCTAACTCAAGGACTGTTTAATCCAGTTGGAAATTTCAATACTGAAGATAATCATGATGGGTAACGGGGAGTTAGCTGCAAAATTACATGGTAGCATGAAATGAAGTTATGATGTTGTACAGGACTTTTCCAAGGAGAGAATATGCTTTTCAACTTCGAATGATGAGGAGCCAAACACTCCTTATCAGGAGAGGACTTTAAAAATGGGAAGATGGGAACCAGGTGGAAGTTGAGAGCTGAGTTGAGCTGCTTACAGATACCAACTTTTTTAAGCCACAAGGTCTATAGAGTTTTCAAACCAGTGTGATCTAACCAAAATTAGAGGGAAAGAGAGGCTAGTTGTCAGAATACTTTCTATATCGGCAGCTGTGGATACATTAAGAAAGAAAATTGGAAGGAAAAATCTATCGCCATGGGTGAAGTGGTTGTATCTGGTACTGCAGGACATGAGGAATCCTGAGAATTGCTGACATCTTGCTGGACTGAAACAGCAGAGAAGAGCAAAGCAGTTTGTTACCTGTCCCATAAGCAAGAGGAGGGTGGGAGCCAGATATTTTTGTATTTGAATGATTACATTCTTTACATTTCACTAGTACTTCAGGCAGGTAACATGCAACCACTAAAGCTGGATATTTTAATTAGCAGAACTAGGTAACTTGCAGTATTCAGTACAGAAAGAGCTCCTTAGATCATTCACATCACATTTTTAGTAAACTTTGTAACTGTGTGTGCTCAAAAGCATAAACATGCCGGCAAGTTCAGCCTTGTTCATCATCAGAAGTAATCATGGACATCAGGAGCCTCTTAATGTTTAATCCCATTAAGGATTGAGGAAGCTAGTTAAGATATAATTTTCATTTATACAGACACTAGCATTTGATGCAGTATATTTTCAGCTCTGTAAGGTGTTGAAAATACAGTTTCTTACTAGTGCAGAGTAGCCTGCTGATTTTCTGCATGTTCTACATGCAGAAATTCCTCCAAGCAAATAAGGAATCATTGTTGGGGGGGGCTTTTTTTTTTTCCTCTCTCTCTCTCACCCTCCCCTCTTTCTTCTTGTTTTTGGCCACCTATTAAACCCTGAGTGGACTAAATGGAGAGAAGCAAGGTTAATAACCCTATATTTGGCACTATTTCAAAGGTAAGGGTATTCCAGAGCATAATCCACACATCAAGGATTCAAGGTGGTTGAGAAGTAGAAAAACAATCACAGAAAGAGGTGCAGACACTATTAAACTGGTATAAATATCATAAATATATATATATATATAATCGAGATATGTAGTGTTTCACATTTGTTCACAGTCCAAGTGCTTTCATAAAGACCTTATATTTGATAAGGAGGTATAACAGGATCTAGTATCCCAAAATACGAAGATTGATTTCAGAATTGAGTTAATTTAATTAACTGTTGGAACAACATACAGATTGAAGGGAGTGATATACAGGCTACTTCACATCACCATTGCTATTCATTATGGTCAGGAGGCCTTGGGGAAAAAACACCCAGAAATCTCCATGCAGCCTCCAGCTGAAACAATCCAGAGTCGAGTTTGAAACAGAATTCTAAGTTGCCACAATTTTATCTTGACTCTTCCTTAATATATTCATTTACAGTGTTTATTTCCTCTGTTGTATTATATAGTGGCCTGTATGGAACTAATTTAGTGCAAAAGTTGCACTGGGATCCACAGGAAAAAGTAAGTAATTTGGAGCAGAGAAAATAAAGCAAATTCATGGGAGCAGCACCATGCCCAGCATTGTAAAACGCCTTCCTTAGATGACATTTAATACAGTCCAACCTAACACTCAGTAAGCTAAGGCTTCTAATCACACCATGCAGATTTGCATTAGGGGGTTTTCCAGTGAGGGAATGTATACATTATTTGCAAGGTCAGTGACAAATACATCTGGGAACTTAGTGCTGTTGCAGATAGCTCTGTGCTTCCACACTCAGCGTGGGGCAGGAACAGTGAGCTTGACTAGTTGAGCCGGTATAAAACTACAGGCTGCAGCAACACATTTGCAGCTTCTAGCATGGCTTTAAATTAAGCTCCTGGGCTGTATCCAAACTGCCTCAGCTTGTTGTCAAGGTACTGGTCTGTCTAGTCTGTGCCAGTCAGAGATCCAAGGTCAGTGTTAGACTAACTGTAAATCATGGATTGTGTGCACTAGTTGGTTGCAGGCATTCCTGGCTGCTGTTAGGTGGGCATCTGATGGAGTTAGGAGGAGAAAAGGGTCAAAGGATGCAAAGGATACAATGCACACCTATTTGGGCCACTGTAGGCTCCAGACTAGCTTCTTACACCATTTTTCCTCCTTTTATACAGGGCTACACAGCTCACCTCATCAGTACCATCTCAGAATGGTCATTGGCATTCTCCTTTCTCAGCTTCTTTCTCACCTACATCCGTGACTTTCAGGTAAAAAAAGTTATATTAAACAGCACATTTCCAAACTCTAAATAGGCTGATATTATGGGCTGTGTTTGTGAGCTTCTAAACTGAACAGCTTTATCAGTGAGACTGGAAGACCTGTAGCATGAATAGCATTAAATACAGCCCTTTCTCCCTCTGTAGGGTCTACTCCTAGTGTGTTAACAGCAGTAAATAACACCATCGCTACCACCGCAAACTTCAAGCTCTGTCACAGCCACAGGTGAAGTTTGCCCCAGATTGCATGGCATGTTATGGAGTCACTCTGGGAGAACAGCTTGTCTATCGAGTTACTAGCACTGGAGCTGGTTTGAATCTCAGGGTGGTTAGTTTGGCAGGAGAAACTGTCCATTTTGAAGACGTAACAAACCTTTGTGTTGCATTTGCTCTTCTTTTTCCTATACAGAAAATATCCTTGCGTGCGATCGTTAGCCTTCAGGGACAAACCCTCTATAACACACCGCAGAGCTTTATGACTGATGAACAGACACTGCTGGTAGCAGGAAGTATCTAATGAAGTTGAAGAGAACTTGTTCTCAACATAACTCAGGAATTTAGTAGCAATAGTAGTTACATTTCTAAGCGTTTATTTTGCATAAAAATATGAAGTGATTATACTCAACTTGACATAAAATGGCTTTGCTATTAACTCAGTAGCCACTCAGCAATGCAAATATTGTCAGTATTGTAAACAAGCCTATAACATTTCTACACATGCAGATGTCATGAAAGAATTAAATGAGGATTATTAAAAAGTTGTGTCTCCTCATCACTTCCCCCACCCCCAATGGAAAAGCAGCACAGATTTTATTCTGCCTAGCCTCTTGTTCTGTTCTCTCCAGTGTTCCTTGGGCCAAGGCCTATCGGATGGCAAAAGCAACCAGCCCAGTCTAGTGCTGCTCTCCGATGTCATCCTTTCCAAACTTGTGGCACCCTTATTTGGGTAGTTGGAGTCAATCCATGACACACACATTATGCCAGCATTGAAGGTAAGGCCACACATGAAGAAAGTCTCATTATATAACAGTTTACTCCAGAAGACAGAAGATGACAGGTAGTATTTGCTTGAGAAGCTTCCCTTTGTAATAAACAGGAATGTAATCCATGAAAAAGCAGTTTGTGCTAATGAGCAAATGCGAGGGAGTACAAAAAGTTCTGTAAGCAAACTGTTGTAAATGAAAACAACAGGACTCAAAAAGCGGATGCTGTTAACTTTAAGAAAGGAAAGGTTCACTGAAGGGAAAAGTTCACTGAGGAAGAAGAGGAGCCTTCATCAAGAAGACCACCAGCGGGGCTTAAAAGACCCCCTAGCAACAAGGAAGGACATGCGCAGAAAAGGAAGAACTTTCAGGAAGGACATGCGCAGAAAAGAAGGAACTTTAGAGAAACGGAGATAAGAAAGGGATAAAAAAGGTGCTTCCACCGGCTATAGGCGCGCCGTTGGTAGAGCAGAGACTCCCCGGCCGCCCAGCGCTGCTTGATTGCTATTTACAATAAAGCAGACTGGCAAATCAATTGACTCAGAGGATTTGTCCGTTTATAACAATTTGGTGACCCCGACGTGATTAGACTGTCTCGGGGACTACACCGGCCCGAAAGGGAGGCGCCCCGTCCCATTGTTGGACGGCCCTGGGGCTGGAAGTCTGGATCCCGATTCGGTCTAATCTACGAACCGAAACTGTAGTAAGTAGCAAGCAAGGAACTACTGAGATCTCAACTAAGGACTGCAGTAATAAGGTTCCCGGCTGAACGATTCCTGTAATTTTTGTGCACGAAGACCCAGGAGTGGAGGTTACCGATCGTGAGTATGCCATCTTCTAGGTTGGGAATGATACCTCGGGTGTGTGCGTGAAGTGAAAGTTGAAGGAGGGCCCACGGAGAGACCCTCAGAAGGGCCCCAGGAGAGCCCCTCAGATAGAAAGAAGGCACCCCGGGAAGAATGGGGCAGAGAAAGTGTAAAGCCCCGCAGGAGGGCCCACAGAGAGACCCTCGGGAGGGTCCACAGAGAATCTCCAAAAGATACCTCGTGTGTGCGCAAGAAGGCACCCCAGGAAGAATGGGGCAGAAACAGAGTAAAGCCCCGGGTCCGGAGGGTCCATAGAGAGACTCTCCAAAAGATAGGAGAGAAAGAATTACCTGAGATATCCCCAGAAAGCCCCCTGAGACTGATGATTAGACGTTGGGATAGCTGGCCCTCTTTTAGGGAAAAATCCAAAGAAAAAAACGGTCCATTATTGTATGGAAGTCTGGGGAGGAAAAAGAAATACAACCTGATCATTTATATTGGCCCATTTTGGGGTCATTCGAGGATTGGATATGCCAGGCTCTAAATTTATATGTGAACCAAAAACAGCCCCATTGTCAGGAAGAAAGTGAATATGCCCTTCTATGGATACCTACTCCAACGAGGGCTTATATCTTTTCTTTGAGTAAGGAGGAAAAGAAATCAAAAAGGGGAACTATGGGATCCCCTCAAATATCCCCCACCATATGCGTCAGCACCGGGTGACGATCCCCCACTCCGCTTAGCACAGCCAAGTGCCCCTAATGAGAGGAGGGGAGTCTTAACCAGAAGTCAGACCCGGGGAAGGCAGGCAGAAAGTAACAACGATGAAGAAGCCCAGTTGTTGCCCTTGCGTGAAATGCCTATGCCCCAACAACCTCAAGGGGTAGGGTTTGTTTCGATACCACTAAAATTAGGGGATGTAAGGGATTTTAAGAAAGAAACGGGCAGTCTCTTAGCAGACCCATAACGCATCAACATAATGGGTAATAGTTGTTTCCCGAAAGGAAGGGCGGAAGTGATCTTGAAAAGATCTCCTCTGGGATACATTTTAAAGCATTGAAAATAGTAGGGGGAGATCCCCTTACTTGGAAATAACTTGTGCAGTATTGTAATCGTTAGTGGCTGCTATACACTCTAGAAGGTTGAGAAAAGAGGCCAAAGAATGGAAATTCAAGATGTAACACAATTTTGTAACATGCTGTTTTGCAGGAGGGAGAAAAAGTGGATAAATGGGATAAAATCCCATATGTAGATTTGTTTTTTTTTTCTCTGAGAAATGATCATGAAACAAGAAAGAATGTAAATTGCTGATATCTGATTTGTGCTGTTATCTGACATGTGAATGTGTTAATGGTATTGAAAGACTAAAAGAAAGGGTGTTAGCTTTGTTTGGCTCACAGTACTGAGAAAAATGTTTGAAAGACTTTGTAAGTGGATGATGGTCTGAGGATGTGCAATTGTTGGTGTCTCGGGAAAGGGGGGATTCATGATAAAGGAAGTAAAGGATGGAGTTTGCAGGCAGGACCTGAGCACAGCAGAACACTGTGATAGGCAGTGGGAGCAGAGGAAATGCCTGTATCAGATTTAAAGAATTGGAAGGAGTGAATACTTCAGAAAGTGGATGGTATGCTGGGAATGTCAATATCTCAATTAATAGGAACTGCATATGAGGTATATAATAACGGAGAAGAAGTAGAGAACAAGCATAACGCTGCAATCTTGGCAGCTGCATTTGCTCAAGGACAAATGCCCTCTCGGGAAGAAGTTTTCTGAGAGGAAGAGGTGGGGGGGGTAGTTAATAGGAGGAGTGCAGGGAAAGGATGTGAGAGCTCAGGACATAGAAGGAGAGAAACAGGAGGAAGATAACCGCTCTGCAGGTGCGGAGGACTTCAGTACAGAAACTGTTATTAGGGCTATTCTTGTGTAATATATATCAGCAGAAAGGACTGAATAAGCACAACAAGAAAGTGCAGAATTCGAAAGCGGGAAAGTCAGGAATAGCTCAGACTGCAGCTCCCTTCCCTCCCCACCTCGCCCCCCTCCCCCCCACAATGGCTCAGATGTTCCGGGGGAGAGGGAGGACTGGGAGCCGTACTCTGACTTGTGTCCTTGAAAAGAGATTAGCAAAAAACTTCAGCATAGGAAATGAGAATGAAGCAACGGCCAAGCTCCAGTGCGACTGGCACAGAAGGATGAGCAACAGTCCACGCAAACTGTAAAAGCCTCAATTGTTACTGGAGCAGAGGCCTCCTTAATATATAGAAATCCCAAGAAATTTAAAGGACAATCTGTAATTAGTACTGGCTTGAGAAGGAAAACAAATTGAAGCTGTGCAAACAAAAATAGAAATGAAAATAGAGAATCTCCCAAAATGATTGTATTCAGTTATTATTATTCCTGTCCTTGATTATATAATTGGAATTGATATTTTAAAGGGACTGACTTTGAACCTTTCTGATAGTTTGTACCAATTTGGAACAAAGAACTATACTAGTGCCTGGATAATTTTAGTCAGAAAAGTAAAAATGCCCCTCAGTACAAGATTCTAGGGGGATATTAAGACATTTTGCAGACAGTTAAAGGCCTAACGGATACAGGAGTTTTAAAACCCACCTCCACAGCTTGGAATAACCCTGTCTGGCCCATCAAAAACAGGACGGGTCGTGGAGAATGAGTGTGGATTTCAGAGAATGAAATTAACACACCTCTTACACAAGCTCTTACAACAGATGTACCAATATCAAGGTATTGTCACCTTGATAGAAAAAATCCAGAAGCATTCCAGAACTTGATATGCAGTAACTGATTTGACTAAAGCTTTCTTTACCAGACCCATTGCTGAGGAGCATTCGGATCAGTTTGCCTTTACTTGCCAAGGGCGACAATATATGTTCACCAGGTTCCCCAGGAACGGTTGCTCAATCCAACTATCTGTCATGATACAGGGGAACAAAATAACATGTCCCTCGTTCTTAATTGCACCCAGGCCTAGACATGGGTGCAGAGTGTCATTGCAGGTATATTGAGAGACAGAGACAATGGAGACCGAGAGCTTGAAATATCATGTGGGATGCGGCCATGGAGGGGGAGCGACAGCTTCGGGTGTGGTGGAGACCTGCGACCTTCACCCATGACCAGGTCCTCAGCACAGTCATCGCCTACGTACTGACCGTGGATGTCACCACTGAGAAGGTCTATCTGTGCTCTACCCACCCCCGAAGATGCTGCCCTTAAAGCGAGCAATGTTTGCTTTGATGCCAAGGAGGGCGTGTGTCATTTTGAGATCAATCCACAGAGTGATACAAAAAAACTGCATTACCTTATGTAGGGAAGGAAAGCGTATGCTTTAGAATAACATGTAAATACGTGCTAAGGAATGAAAGTCATAACCAAACTGTGTTTGCTGACTCTCATACGTGTGCTTGCAATGTAGTTGTTGTTAGAGGCTGAGATTTTGTGTATAAGCCACCTATGCATACTAGTTAATTGCTAATTAGAAACTATACCCTATATCATGGCATAAACACAACCCCAATGGGTATGGGTTTGTCGCTTGTAACAGATGTTAGAGCATGCAGAGTTACAACAGCTGTGAGTGACGCTAAGGCAGAAGCAAACATGATCTTAAGAACTGTGCATTATGATAGCACCTTGCTACTGGATGAGGCAGGTGAGACACTACCTTGACGACCAATTGAAAAGCCTGGGGCTGGCTAAGTGCCTCCTACCATAGTCAAGGGCAAGACTGGGTTGGCCTCTGTGTTCACCAGCAAGAAGAACCTTGAGCTCCGCTGTTGGCTGCAACCCAATAGGCGTTGAATGGTGGGGACACATGCCATGCCAGACCTTGATGTGAGTGATGGCCACCTCTTTCTGAGGGCCATCTATGAGGTGAATGTAGGCCACGTGGCCTGTTGACAAGAGTAACTTGTGATTGAACATCTCTAAGCACAGCAGAAAGGGCCTAAGAAAAGCCAAAGACTGTGTCTTTGGAAGGAAATAGCAGGGACTTTACAACCATCTTGATCATGAAACCCGAGCAATAACATGCCCCCACAACAAAATGTTATTAGCGAGAATACAAAGTGCATTATTGAATGCTTAGCCATGATATAAGGTTTTGTCTTGCAGATCTACCTGTTTACTGTCACGACTTTTCCTGATTGTTATTCCTTGTTTAGTTCCTTGTGGTGTACAATTAATTAAGCGTGCAATACAGGGAATGCAGGTGGCAGTCATGTTTGAAGAAACGGATTAACCAAAACAAAGGAGGCGAAGCACAGGTCTCGCACCAGATTGCAGTGATGAAGTGGACCTGCTAAGCACCACTTCTCGTGTTTTCCTATTCGTATTTGTTCCCGGAGCTGCGTCTGGCAACGCTTTAAGAACGGTCTCTAGAATGGCCTGTTCGTCAGGAAAACAGGCTAACCCAACGGCGCAAGTGCCAGAAGAAAATGCTTCTTGATCAGAATAGTTTATTTGCTTTGCTTCAAAATGCTTTGCTTTAAAATCACGCTGTTTTTGATTTTTTGCTTCTAGCCCATGGCCACGGCAGTCAAGATTTTGACGGGATGTGTTGCATGAATTTGTCTGACCATAGTGAGTCCATCCATAAACAAACTGACGAAATACGGAATGGGGTGTCACAATTGAAGATACAAACTGGAGATTGGCTAAATTCTATGTTATCAAGTTGGGGAATTTCAGGTTGGGTGTCACATTTAATCAAGACTGGATTATGGATTTGTTTAGTAATCTTATGTATTCTAATAATGTTACCATGTTTGTATTCGCAAAATGCTTTTTTTCTGCTATAATGTGTATAAATTCCCAGGAAAGCTATGAGCCACTAAAAACTCCAGCCCAACAGGCGGTCCTTCAATTAGCGTCACAGATTACAAATGGACAATAAAAAGAAATGGGGGAATTGTGATAAACAGGAATGTAATCCGTGAAAAAGCAGTTTGTGCTAATGAGCAAATGTGAGGGAGTACAAAAAGTTCTGTAAGCAAACTGTTGTAAATGAACACAACGGGACTCAAAAAGTGCATGCCTGTTAACTTTAAGAAGGGAAAGGTTCACTGAAGGGAAAAGTTCACTGAGGAAGAAGAGGAGCCTTCATCAAGAAGACCACCAGGGGGGCTTAAAAGACCCCCTAGCAACAGGGAAGGACATGCGTGGAAAAGGAGGAACTTTCGAGAAACGGAGATAAGAAAGGGATAAAAAAGGGTGCTTCCACGGGCTATATGCGCGCCGTTGGTAGAGCAGAGACTCCCCGGCCGCCCAGCGCTGCTTGCTTGCTATTTACAGTAAAGCAGACTGGCAAATCAATTGACTCAGAGGATTTGTCCGTTTATAACACCTTCTTTTTACAAGAGATCTTAGCAAAAGGGTGCAACTCCTTGGCATGCTCCAGCTCTAGTGTTTCCTACCTTCTGGAGAGGAGTCACTAGGAGTTTCAGTGGAAACAGTGACCGGAACATCCTGCTTCAGGATAAGATGGCTATAATCCAAACCTGTTTTTCCTTCCCTCACTCCTCCTGAAGCTACTTGAGCTGACAGGTTTGTCCAAGAGTGCGTGGGCAGAGCAATTCCTACAGCTCAGGTCCAGCAAGATTTAGAGCACACAGAACTCATCCTGCTCACCTGGCTCATGCTCTAGAAAGGAGGGAAGAGCTACTGAAGCACTGAAGCCCTTGGAGCAAGATGAGCAGCAGATATCATTAAGCACTAAGGGCTCCATAGCTTAGGGAAGGTTTCCACAAGAAACATGTATTAGTTACTGATAAATCCCTAGGGATCAAGAGCCTCCTAGTCAATTGCCTATTTAGCTACACACGCTCTAATGATGCAGTATGTAAACCCTTAGAGTAGGGTTAGATTTAACCAAGAGTTCATCACGGAATTCTCACTGCCTGGGTTTGCAGAGACTTGACCCTGCAAGAAAGGAGATGCCAGTTTTCCTGGTGGTAGAGAAGGAAAAACAAGAGCCCAGTTATTTTGCTCAGCTTCTCAAGAAGATTCTAGTAGGACCCTACGTAATCATAGGACTCTTTCCCCTCTTCTCTGCATAGTATCTCCCTTCCACGGAGCACTATTAAACACAGACACCAGGTTTCTGAGCATTGACTAGCACTGAGTGATGACTAGTCAGACATGAGGAGCAGTATTTGCTCTGCAAAGCCCCAGCCCTGCCTGCAGTGATGCTGCTCTGATTAGCGGGACATGAGACCAACATGGCTGGAAGCGCAGCAAACCCAAGACCGCTCGTCTCAGATAACATCCCATTGAGAGCCCACTTCAGAATGGCACATCATTCTTCTAATGCACCAGATACAAAGAGACCTTCTCATAGTTAGAAGTTTATTAGAAGACTGAGAGGAGATCTGATCAATATGTATATGTATCTGAGGGGAGAATGTAGAGAGGATGGGGCCAAACTCTTCTCGGTAGAGGCCAATTGACAGGACAAGGGGTAATGGGTACAAATTGAAACACAGGAAGTTCCATCTCCATGTGAGAAAGAACTTCATTTCTGTGAGGTTAACAGAGAGGGTATAAAGAATCATAGAATCATAGAATG
>VWPW01022521.1:0-12487 GCA_013389825.1 Crypturellus undulatus
TTGCTGCTGCGCCGGCCACAGGACACGAACGCCCGGCACTGCGAGAGCAGCAGAGCTGCCCTGCACCGTCTGTGTGTGAATTCCAACGGCCGGGCAAACGGAAACGCAAATAGTTACATCCTCCTCTTCCGCTTTATCAGCCAGGTTCCTCCACTCACCCTCTGCCAAGAAAAGGCAGACCTAAAGCTCTCACTTCTGCCTGTTTGCCTCCTTTTTATCCCATTTATGGAGTGGAGGAGTCCATAAATCTGCCTGGCTCTAGGAAACAAAGCTCCCAGCTTTTTTGTCCCCGGAGAGTAGAGCTGCACACAGGCCATCAGCTTGAGACCCTCCTTTCTGTGCTGTCCCTGCAGAAAAGACTAGAAAAATACAGAAACCTAGCGACTCGTGGCCCAATTCCTGCTCACGCTTCGCTCCCTGCAGACTCAAACAGCAGCGCAAGAGATAATTCGTCTGCCCCTCTATCTGCTGCAAAGCAGCTGGAGAGGAGCGGCAGGGAGTGACTCGAGAGGAGCAACGGGACCGACTTGCTAAGGAGAGCAAAAACTTGGGCACTGCGATACCAGAGCCGTCACCTGCAGAAACCACCACAATCTGCAGCTGCCCCGGCTCCGAGCGGGGCTCCTGCTCGCCCGGGAGCAAGGTGCACCAGGCGCCTGGGGCGGCAGCGCCGGCAACGTGGCCTTCCCCGGTGGCCGCGCGTTTGTTGGCTTTGTCTTGCAACACTAAAGCTATTTGAGGGCTATAAAAAGGTTTCTTGAGCGAGCCAATGCCACTCCTCTCACTATCATTTGAAGCCATGATTGCGATGCCCCACATTTCAGGAAAAGAAACTACCATCCACTGAAAACAGAGTTTAGTTTCTCAAATAATTCTCAATTCAGCACATTTCAACCCAATTCAGTTTTGTATTAGAACACTCTTCTCATCCTTTCAAATTCTGGAGCACAAGTATCCTCCACCACGAAGCACAGTGCAAAGATGTAACGACAAATATAGTTTTTACATGCAATTTTTCATGTCCGCACAGGCTAACCAAGGCATATGATAATACTGTTTCCCAACAATATTCTGCAGCTTAATTGGGCAGAAACTTAATAACCCATTCCTGTGCCTACATGTTCTTCTGTTTAAACTTTGAAGCCAAGACAATTGGTGGTTAAATTTTATTAAGCAATCGTTATTCAGACATCTAACATTAATCGGCCTATTACAGTTCTGACTTCCTCACATTAATTTGCCTTCATGAAGGGCATCGTTGCACTGGAGCCCTGTGAACTCCACGGCATTAGCATTAAGAGAGGGCTCACGTCGCAGAAGCTCTCTGCTAAGTATGTTTTGGGTGAGACTTCAAACAGTCTATAATGTTCTCATCAAGTCTCATCAACTGGAGGAGTAACAGGGAAAGAGGGAAAATCCACGTGCGTTTCGAGGCTCACATCCTTCTCCCATTTTACCAAGAGTGCAGAAAAACTAAGGAGGGAACAAGGTTTTCCAGTGCATTACCTACAGGTAGCCATTGTTTCCTCCAGTGCAAAAATCACCTGTCTGCACTTGCTCCCAAGGCAGATTTATCTTCAACTCGCCATTTTAACCAGGTTTGATGCATTCTGCTGGACTAAAGCACGCCTCGGGAGCTGAGATAAGGAGCGAAGCTGCCGTACGGGATGCTCAGCCCGCAGCTGGCATTTGGAGGAGCGAGTTCTCCACTCGGGAAGCTGTTTAAACAGCAGCATCAGGGCCTCTTCCCTTCCCTTGCAATCACCGCTTGTTTTGTAAACATAATTTCCATCTGATACAGCTTCACGAGCCTCGGTAATTAAATATTTCGAGGTTATTAATGCATCCTGTGCCCAGCTTCCCTGGGCGCCTAAAACAAAGGGCAATTTTCTAATTCGAAGCAGAGCGAGGGTGCGGCCCTAAGCACCTTCCCTGGGCAAAGGCCCCGCAAAGCTCCCATCCCCATCCCTGCCCCTGCTCCGTGCGCAGGACAGGCAGCAGCTCTGGAGGGGAGACCTGGTCAGGTTAAAAAATATGGATTCGGGGCGGCGTGGGAGGGAAGGCTTATTTTCAGTGCAAATTTACAATGGGATATACTCCACCACAGCTCCCCTAAGCAGGCATACTGGCGTCACAGGAAAAAAAAAGAAAAAAAAAAAAAAAGCATATGAGAGAGTGAGAGCACAAACTCGTGGCATTAGTTTTATAGGTGGACTTTGTCCATAGCAGTTGGCAAGAAATACGGATTTGACTGATGTTGTGCTTTTCCTCTTAAAGTTCCAACACTGGGACTACAAAATCGTGTCCTGCACTAGTGCGCCTGCCTGCAGAAACACCGCAAACCCGCAGAAACACCGCAAACCCGCAGAAACACCGCAAACCCGCACGGCCGCAGGAGTGCCCGCCTCACCGCCCTCTGCACGCAGCGGCTCCGCGCCGTGCCCTGGGGCACCTTCCCAACGGAGCATCTTCCACGCATGGGAGAGCCAGCGCCGCTGCTCACGGACACGGTGCTTCCAGGACGCTGGAGGATTTAAATTGTGACATTGGCTTATGGGCTGCCTGAAATCCAGAATTTAAACTTTCAGAAAATAGGAATTGTAATTCTCATTCCCCATTTGCTGCTCTAACTACTATCCAACAACTTTACCAAAGTCATTACTTGCTACGTGTCTAGAAACAGCTGTGAATACTTGAATGACATGGAAACTTTGGGACTTGGGATACTTCCTGATAATGTAATTTAAGTCTATGCTCAAATTTAAACACAAAATGAAGATAAGGAAAGAGCATACTTACTAAAGTTTGGAAAAACCTACCAGAGGTAGGTTTTGCTACCAAAGCAAAAAATCTGTAAGTGGGAAGTGACCAGAACTACCCTCAGAGCTAAGCTGAAATTCAGCAGAAAAGCCACAAACACTAGTGGAAAACAACCACCACCACCACCTTTCTTACTACCCCTCCGTGACTTCAGTATTGGTATTTTACAATTCCTGCTAGTAGATTACTGAGAAAAGCAGAAAAAAAAATCCTCCTGCAGCCACTGATTATCAAATCATTTAGCAAAGCATCAAGTGTTTCAGGAACACAGTTGGTAAATATTAATTTAGCTACGCAAACCCTTTTAATGAAAGCCCAGCACTGGCTGCCTGCCCGGCCGGAGCGGCCCTGCAACACCTCTGCTCTCCGCGGGGCTTCCTGGCTTGGCTTTAGCTTTTTTGGGTTTTAAGGTCTTACAGCTTTTCACCATGCCCTGTATCTTATCTTCTGCTTCAGTATTTATAGTTTAAAAAAAAAAAAAAAAAAAAAAAAGAGTCTCCTATCAGGCCTCTTCTCCCTGCTCCTGCCGTGTGCAGTTGGCAGCTCTGTGTTCAATGCACAAGCAGTGCCCGGCCCTGCTCCGTAACACTACCAATATCCCATTCCCTACGCGGGATGGCAGGAATATGCTACAAAGCAGAGCAATAGTCGCGTTTTCAGGCTTTTCTCCAGGAGAACAACGTGATCTGGCCCCCAGCTCCTGCAGGGTGGGCTCAGCGCGACGCCGGTGCGCAGGGCCTCTGCTAACTGAGCGCATCCTGTCCCAAGACGCTTCCGAGTCCTTAATATTGTATCAGATTATAGAAAAAAAAGTTATAAACTATCCTCCACACACCACGGGTAAAGCGTTCAGTCCTGGCAGAAGTTGTTCTGTGTTTGCTGGCTTAGGAAAGGCCCTGCACGAGCCGCTCGGACTGTTGTTTCTAACAGATTTTTTAACAGGAGTTAAAAGACTTGACAACTGCAGAACAGACGACCGTAACAGCACTCAGCATAAATCAATTGTTAAGTCAGTTTGTTATAGCTCTGATTATGAGCAGACAAGCTGAACAAAGCTTGAATGAGTATGATTTAAAATCAGCAAGACTTGATGAATCCTGCCAATGGAAAGGTTGAAGTTTTTTTAGCATGAAATAGAACAGAAGCCACCTTAAAAAACTTGCTAGAATCCAGCTGCGTTTCAAAACACTTCATGCAATGGGTGAGCTCAGAGCACACAACTGCAGTCCAGTCCAGGCAGACACCTCCACTCCTGCCAGTTTATTCCAAGACTAGAAGCGCTACCAGCAGATAAACCTGCCTTCAAGTGCTGCAGAAAACACATGACAAAAAGGGCCTTGCATCCCCAAAGAGCTCAAAATACTGCAATAAGCAAGGTGGAGGGAGTCCTATGAAATCCTGGCTTAATTAACTACTAATTACCATGGCACCTAGGTGCTCCAAGCGTGGAAGAGCCGCCCTGCACTGGGCTGCTGTATTTGTACCCCAGGTAACGGTGCTGGCACCTCGAGCTCTGCCACAGAGGCAGTTTTGGCGCACGAGTACCGCGGTGCAGGGCGGCTCTCACTGTCACTCCTTTCAGCAGCTGCTCAGCCAGGATGAAGATTAAGTTTAATGAAGTGAAAAATGATGCAAAGCTCACATTATAAAGTGAACCATATGAAAACAATCTGAAGTGACTATGAACAACGTGCAAGTTGTTATAATTTAAAGTGCATGAGCATCGTTTCTGCTGCTGAAGTGTTAAGAAGTGAGATGATCAAACAGTAACGAGTAGCAAGGCAAAGGGATCAGGGCTACGAGTCTAATGGGCATCACACGGGCAGTTTAGCAGACTCCTTCACTGGCTGAAAATACTACATCGTCCATACAAGTTACTCAGTCCAAGTGTTACTGCCACCAGCGCTGAAAATAAAACTGATCGCTGCCGATGCAATAAAAAGTTTTCTCTTTGTAACTAAAACGGGGTGAGAAATGTGTGTATTCTGAAACCCTGAAGGACTTGGTGGCCAAACCAACCAGTTCACTTCAGCTGTTTCGCCTTTCCTTGGCATCTGGCATGGAGCACCTGCTTTCAATTGCTTGTGTGGGTTAATTGGATTCTACTTACCATCCCCGAGCATTATGATACGAGTTAAGATTAGTCATTTCCAATGTATGATTCACCACTTACGTAAAAATAATCGCTTAAAAATGTTAAGCTGTACAATGGGTTAACAGCAAATTGCATGAATAAAGTAACACTCCTGCAAGTAGGAATCTCCCTCATTATGTTATATTAGCCATATATAATGGCTCATTATATTAGCCAATGAGATCCAGATTTTCTACTTGCCTCCTCCTAAGGTGAAACCCACATTGAGAGCATTTTTTGACCACCAGTAGTTTTTCAGTTTGTCAGTAAAGAAATATTTTAACATTCCTTTTACTAGACCCTGCTAGTCAGGAGGGGAAAAAAAAGGATTTGTTAAAACAAACAAAAACTACCAAAAAAAAAAGTATTTGGACCAATTAGGCAGGTGAAGAGGACCCGGTGAAAACATCTTGACCTGCCTAATTGTGTGTGGATCTTACTTCACTTCCCCATAAAAGATTGTAATTTGTTTTCTTCATTAATAAATAAATAAATTAGGGGAACATGAAGAAAAGGGAAACAATAAAAGTCTTTTTTTAGGAGATTATTAGTGATATTCTAATTTAAATTGAAGACTTTGTTCAGACTCTCTCCCAGTAAAATATATTTCTGGTAATTATTGCCCAGGAATGTGTCACAGCAGAAACTCCTTACTTGTATTTTGTCCTCATTAAACATAATTGGTGCTGATATTACAGGAGAAGTAATTATTGCTCTCAAAAAAAAGCCTTTTCACCCTGTATCTTTTAAAGGCCATCTACGCTATAGTTTTCACCATGTTAGATCAAGGTTTTATTAGCTTAATGTTATGCTAATTTATTCTATTAGCAGCTTAAGAACATAACTAAATACAGCGGTCACAAAATTTCAGCTGTCAAATGGAACCAATACCCAGCAGGTAACCGAAGGGGATGCGCCTCGTGGGAGGGAGGAGGATACTGCATTTCTGCCCCCCAAAAAACCCAACAAAACCCCACCGCAAACCAACAAACAGCAACAACAAACATCAGCAGCTCTTTTTTCATACAGGATCACCTAGCACATTTTATATCTTTTTCTTGGGTTTTTGTAATCCTTTGGTTTACCCTCTCTATAGCAAAGGCACTCCAATACCTGCTCTTCAGCCAAACTGCACAGTGAGAAGTGTGGACTCTTATCTCCTCATCCTGCTCGCTTTAATGATTTGTGCACATCAAAGCCTGATTAGAACCATTTAAGCACTTCCATCACTGAAATCTCTTTAACGTCTTTCAGAAATTAAATTAAAAGCAGAAACAAATATATATATCTATACATGTGAATGTGCAATCAGAGATGGACAGTTGTGGCCAGCTGCTGAGCACTTGTAACTTAGGCATTCATGGTCACACATGTTGAAGCATATATATAAATGTTTGCTTCAGAATACCGAATAAAATCATTCCAGACTGTCAACATAAACACTAATTACTCATTTATGGTACTCATTTAAAACTTGCAACAGAATTACGCTAAGGAAAGCGCCTTCTACATTTTCTGCCTGTTATTTCCTCTATGCAGCCCTAAAACAAATTTGGGGGGGAGCATCCAGTATAAACATCTGCTCTGGCAAATAAAGCTACCACAAGTCGCTTCCTGATTTTCTGAGGCCGGAGGATCTGCTAGGCTACCACTGCCTTGGATGGGCTTCGGATGCTGGGACGTGTATCCAGGAGGATGCAGCTGGCCACGCAGTAGGTGCCCTTTACCTCAAGGTCTACGCACTGTGCACAGCTACCAAAGCAGCCAAACAACCTCTCACTTCTCATATTTAATTACTGGCTTCTGCATTTGAAACCCAGTCATTTCTCACATCATAGTTTGATCACAGATCAACTCAAAAAAAAAGAAAAATTANAAGTCGCTTTCTGATTTTCTGAGGCTGGAGGATCTGCTAGACCACTGCCTTGGATGGGCTTCGGATGCTGGGACGTGTATCCAGGAGGATGCAGCTGGCCACGCAGTAGGTGCCCTTTACCTCAAGGTCTACGCACTGTGCACAGCTACCAAAGCAGCCAAACAACCTCTCACTTCTCATATTTAATTACTGGCTTCTGCATTTGAAACCCAGTCATTTCTCACATCATAGTTTGATCACAGATCAACTCAAAAAAAAAGAAAAATTATTTAGCGTGCTGAATTGGAAAGGCAGAAATGAGAGATAGTGCCCAACAATCTGAAATTCCAGCAGGTTTAAGAAATAAAGCTGTTAAGGAAGATATCTAATACAGAGCAATTTAAATTTTACCATGGTGAAATCTAAGAACCTAAGCTCAGGATGAGTTTAAACAGTTTTTTTTCTGTCTGAAGAGCAATTTTAACTGGCTAGTGGTTTGTAACGCTATGCTCCCAATGCTTGATTCTGATTTTTTTTCCTTCAAACCCGAGGCGTTCCTCACATTGGCCAGCAAAGCAAGCCCTGGGTGGAAGCTGCAGGCACAGACTGCAGCTAAAAGCAGGACCAACCTCGCGCCTGGGGATGCTCCTCGACCCCCAGCACCTCCAGGACACATCCTGCTCAGACCCTCGCGCTGCGCGTAAGGACGGTCCCCATGTGGCGTAAAGGACAGTCACAGTAAGTAAGGACAGCAGGAGACAATGCATGGGGACAAGGCAAAGAGGACAGGAACTCACTGCAGGACCATCAGGAAGGGCAGTGGTAGGGAAGAAGTCAGGATCCAGATAGTGAAAGGGTGGAAATGGTGAGAATGGGAAAAACAGCAGCCTGAGACACGGTTCCTGGCTGGTTCATAAGTGCAACAGGTATCAAACAGCACACGACAGCTACAAGTTAGTTATACCTGCATTTCAAGCAAAAATATCCCGTTAATTGCACTGCACATAGACAAGTAACTTGGAAGGTGAGAAACACGTTTTAGTTTCCATTTCTCATTTTCACTGATTGAGAGAGCCAAGCACTGCTCCAACAGATGACACCTGATTACTAAGAGAGGCCACTCTGCAAAGGAAACATATGGTGGTTGTTACAGTGAAGTTAAACAAAGCATCACCCCTTAGAAAGGTCAGGAGTGACCATTACCATTTACAGCATTCAGAGCGGGCATCAAACAATGCCAACGATGTAGGGCCAAATTATAGACAGACACTAAGAACTTACTTCTGTCTCCAGGAGACTGCAAAGTTGCAGCCTATTAAAACCCGGTGCCTCCTCACTCGGGGCACCATATTCAGTAAAAGTTAACGAGTTTAAAAGCACCGAGTTCAGGGATCCCCTTCAGTTTAACACACAGTCCCTGACACCCTTTCCAACCAGGACACATCTGCTATCAAGAGTTTACAAAGAAACACACACATTTCCAGTAATTCCCTTCTGTCCTTCCATTAATAAGCCACTGAATTAAAAAGCTAAGGGAATTTTTTTTTTTTGGTAAAGTGCAAAACATCAGCCCTTTAAAGGAAAATAAGCACAGTACCAACACATACAAGCTGAGCACCGTTCTTCCGGCCTATCTTCTAGCAAGCATTGCCTTTATGCTCCCCAAACAGTAAAGAAAAAGTCAGAGGAGCAGAACCTCTATAGAGCAGAGCTCTATCAAATTTGGGGAGTTAAAGAAGTCTGGTCAAAAAAAACATGGCCATTACAGAATTCCACTATTACCGAGAGCATGCTATACCTGGTTAATTATAAATCATGGATAAGCAACATATTTGGTATCCAAGTTGCCAATAAAAGTTATGACAAGAATAAAATATAAGATGAACTATAATAAACAGAGATGAATAAAGGGGGATTTAAGTAGGGTACTAGTGATCGATACCAAGCCTCAAGAGGAAGAGGGGCAGGCAAAGCTGTATCTTATGAGAAAGCTGCTAAAGGAGAAACTAAGACAAGATTTGAGCGCAAAAACTTATCTCGTTCAGGGTTTGTACAATACCAAGCATAAAAATATCCTATTTTTCTGTTGGTACCTGACACTGCTGCTACATTTATCAGCAAAATAATTAACAAAACGAGTAAGGACAAGAGACATAACATCTTAGACAACCACAATATGCTTGGGGAGAAATACTAGAGTAGGGAAAAGGGAGGTTTGAAGTATGAAGTTGGAGAAATAAACTTGGAGAGCACTAAGAGCGAGAGCGCCCAGGGAGGTGGCAGGCCCCAAGGCAGATGATATTACAGCAAAACGGGAAAAGGGAATTTTGGACTGCGTGTATAACGCTGGCAACCAACCAAGGCTGCGAGCCTCGCTGCGAGGCAGCCGTGCACGGCGCTGGGCACCTCTGCAAGGCACGAACATCAGACTTATTTCAGAGGACAGACACGGGCAGCGATGGGAAAGCGTAATTTAAGAGGAATACACACAGTTAAAGTGTCTACAATAAGAACAAATCTGGGCTAGACAGGAGAAAAAATGCACAGTATGAGAGCAGCACTGCTTTAAAAACTCAGGCTGACTAAACTCAAGAGAAAAGCGTTATGAAAGAAAGGAGCACTAGCCTGTACTGTTATATTTCTTAAGCAGTGACAGAAACCCTATCATTTCACAAGGTTAAGCGCATCTTGTTAGTCATTAGTAGCTGCAGAGAAGGAACCATCTTGCAAGAGAAGAATAACTGTCAGATAAGATCTTTCATCTTTAGTTTTGCAATTCTATGACTGCAATTTGTTATTTTCTTATTTTAATACAGTTAGCAACATTTTACATACATTTTACACTGCTCTAGCTACATGTAACCTGTTAAAAGTTTCCTGACTCATCTGCAGAGAGGCCCTCTTCGCCGTATCACCTCTCTAGCTCACCGCAGCTCAGAACATTCCCTGCTTAGGCAGAGGTGACATTGCTTCTTTCTTGACAGAGCCCAAAGACGACACTGAAATCAAGCGACATGGAGAAGAGAGATGGGCTCAGGTGGAGTTATTTCTTGGCCTACACTGAAGCCACCTGCGAGACTGGAGTACCTCTGTGGAAGAGAAACGTGCCTGTGGAACCAACCACACGTGAGCAACAATCTGAAGTTACGTGGCTGAGAACAATTCCTGCAGCAGGAGAGAAACCTCAGAGTCACTGAAACCTCAAGGTCGTTTTCACATCCTCAAGACAGGTAGACCCCAAATACGTGCGACTAACTTTCCCCCCAGCTCTGCGCACACGTTGCTGCAGACAAAGGAAGCCTCTCGGAAGGCACCGGGGGGGTTTCACGTCCTCCACATCCCTGCCAAAACCTACACAAAGGGCAGCTACTGATTTCATGTCNTAACTTTCCTCCCAGCTCTGCCCACACATTGCTGCAGACAAAGGAAGCCTCTTGGAAGGCACGGGGCAGGGGGGTTTCACGTCCTCCACATCCCTGCCAAAACCTACACAAAGGGCAGCTACTGATTTCATGTCCTTACTCTCAAGACTAGGCTCAGACACGTACATCACCCATTAATACTTCTTCCTCTACATATTGCAGCTTTCTGTTGATCTAAGCAAAAAATAAGAGTAACAAACATTAAAAAAATACAAAACGAGGATGAGCATAAAGGACAGAAACATAGGAAAGAGAAGCAATTCTGGCAACTCCTGTGAGCCCAGAGAACACGGGATAGGGAAGGCATTGCATCATCCATCATTTACTTGGAGAGTCCCCTGTCTGCCCCCAAAGCTGTTGCAAACTGCTCCCTCCAGCAGTATGGCACAAGCCATATATGTCCCTAGTCACATCCAACATCCCGAAGCAACCGCCGCGGAAAACAGAGCGCAGAACGGCTGGGGAAGGAAGGAGGAGCTAACGCACACATACCAACTTGCTGCCTACCGACTCTGAGGTCACGACAGGTTCCTACTAAAACGTATTTATTTTAATGCAAAATGCAAGCAGCATAGCTCTTAAAGATAAAAATACATAGCAGCTTTTTCATCAAATAGCTTGGCAATAACTATGCACAAGCATGCACAGGCTGAAGCTTACTACAAAGAAAACATATATTATGGGATATTTCACCAAAGTTCTCAAGTTCTGTTAAGTTCAAGTCATTACAACTGGGAAGAATGCAAAGCAACTACATGTAGATGGGATCTTTTCACTGACTTTTTTGCTGTGTGGTTTCTTGCACAAAACTTTGGAAAACAAAATAAAAACCAAAAAAACTACCCTATGCACTCAGTTTCCCTCTTACAACGTGCAAGAGAAAAGTGGTAAAATGAGAACTGGAAGGATGTTTAAAGGAAATAGTAAGGACCTGAAACCATTTCTGAGACTGGAATCGAAATTTACTCTGTTCTTTTGCATCTGGCAAAACAGCTCAAAAGGAAAGAATTTGCTCGTGTTTGAAGGTATCATCGTGTTGCTCAGAGGCTAGGAAATCATAATCAAGCAGCAAAACTGGTATGTCAATAAATCCAATATATCCAATATATTAATAATGCCTGCTAGGAAAAAAAATGCATTCCCTATTAATGACCAATAAATAAATAAATAAAAGCTGTGGGATTCTCCCTGCAAGCGTGACGTACCTCAGCACCGATCCGGCACACGTCCAGGGCCCGCGCGTGTGAGNGAAAAAAAAATGCATTCCCTGTTAATGACCAATAAATAAAAGCTGTGGGGTTCTCCCTGCAAGCGTGACGTACCTCAGCACCGACCCAGCACACGTCCAGGGCCCGCGCGTGTGAGCACACACGTGTGGGTATCACACCTTGCTGAGGCAGAGGACACAGCAGCAGCACTGCGGCTTTAATAACGTTGCTCTCATCAGAGAAGACACTAAATGACAAATCGAGTTTCCAACCACTCCTTCAAATCACTTGACCAGACCCTATTTCACAATAACACCGCGGGCTCTATAGCAATCCATCTCAGGACTTAAGGGAAGCATCCAGAAGTTCTAGAGAAACGCCGGATATCAGAAATATGCCCGTGAGAAGCGCAACGACCGCAAGAGATTTGGAAAAAATACCGTGAAAAATAAAGTTAGACACTTGAACAGCATGAACTGGTTTCAAACCCACCGGTGCAGAGTTAAGCGCCCGCTGGGCTCAGAGCGGAGCACGAGGGGAGGCTGCACCGACACTGTGGACCCGTGAATGTTCGAGAGCACCGCACACCCCGCACGTACACGACCGACGGAGCCGGGGACGGCGTCTGGCACAGGGCAGCCCAGACCTGCCAAGTGGAACTGTCTTTCCATCAACACAACAGGTTTTCAGGCCGTGCCTGAGGTATGGGTATAAACGCTGAAATGAGAAGCTATTTCGAGCGCACAAAAGACAAGTTTGAAGGTGTTCTCTGGCTCGCTGAAGGGAGCTCACGCCGCTCCGCGTGAGGAGCCGCAGACGCTGCCGTTCGGGCCACAAACCCGAACTCTTCGCCACGGCCAATTTACGTAACGGCCACGCGAGGAGGGACGCGCCGGCAGCCGGGGCGGCCTCGTCCTGCCGGGACCCCCGGCGCGGGGCCGCGGCCTCCGCGGAGCAGCCTCGGCGGCAGGGGCGAGGGAGGCAGGAACAAAGCCCCGACGCCCACGGGAGGGCCGGGGCTCAACGCGGCGGCCGGGGGAAGGCGCCG
>VWPW01022521.1:13112-25726 GCA_013389825.1 Crypturellus undulatus
TACCGTTACCGTCACTGACGCCGCCGTTACCGCCCGCCTCTCGCCCGGCGCTGAGGGGCAGGAGGCCCGGGCGGCTCCCGCGTTTATTCGTTCACACAGACTCGTTCCACGGCCGCCCCCCTGCCGCGGCCGTTCCGTTCTGCTCCGCTCCGCGCCCCGGCCGGCCGAGGAGCCGTTCGTCGTCGCCCCCACACGGCCCCGCGGACCGTTTCCCGTTACCGAAACGGCCAGGATCTCCCTGTGGGGACGCAGCTGCCGTCCCGCTCGCTCCCCTCGCCCCGTTAGCGCGTACAGCCTCCCGCGGGGCCGCACGCACCTTCTCCCCCCGTTTCTCCCCCAAACGCCTCAGCAGCCCCCACGGACGCGCCATGGCCGTCACTCACCACGGGCCTCGGCTCCAACGGTACCGGGTCCCGGAGCTGCTCCCCGTGGTGCCGGTCCAGGGCCCAGCGGTCCCGGAGCAGCACGAGGAGGCCGGGAGCAGCCGCCTGTGTAACGAACCCCGAACGGGCAGCGGGGTCCCCATCACCACCCCGCAGGCCTGCCCGCACTCCAGTCCCCACTAACACATTTAAGTGAGANTCACCACCCCGCAGGCCTCCCCGCACTGCAGTCCCCACTAACACATTTAAGTGAGAAACTGTTACTGTGTTCAGTAACATTCATGTAACTCACTGTACTGCTACTGTATTCAGCAGTAACATTCATGTAATTCACTGTACTGAAGTGAATACTTTTATATTAAAGTATTTGACACTATATTAAAGTTTCTCCACTCGTTTGAGACTTTGGGCACGTTCACAGGAGTCTCTCGCCTCACTGTCCCACAGCCGTGGTGGCAGATAGGGCTTCCTTTGGATGCCGCATACTGCTAGGGGAAAATAAACATAAATTCTGTTTGTTGTTAGAAAAGGGCTCCCAGAACCAAACTGTGAGGTGCCGATTTCCTCGGCTTTTGGGATAAAAATCTCATTTTAGTCCCGCAGGGCAATGACTAGATCTTCAGGATGACGCTCTGCCTTGCGGCCATCGTGTTGCCAGCGCTCGCCACCCTGCAGGTCTCCAGCACCGCAGATCGTGCGAGCTTTCACCGTTTTAAAAACGAGACCTCATCGATTAAATATTTAGATACATTGATTACTGGAACCACAAGAGAAAAAGCTTCCTTTCTTGATNAACCAAACTTGTGAGTGGTGCCGATTTCCTCAGCTTTTGGGATAAAAATCTCATTTTAGTCCCGCAGGGCAATGACTAGACCTTCAGGACGACGCTCTGCCTTGCGGCCATCGGGCTGCCAGCGCTCGCTACCCTGCAGGTCTCCAGCACCGCAGATCCACGCGAGTTTTCACCGTTTTAAAAACGAGACCTCATCGATTAAATATTTAGATACATTGATTACTGGAACCACAAGAGAAAAAGCTTCCTTTCTTGATCTGATTAACCAATATTTCTAATACATTTTAATGGATTATTTGACACTTGAAAACAAACTCAAGTACTTTATATCTTTGGTTAGGGAGCAGAGAGCTCACTTGAGAATGTACTACTTTACCATAGAGCAACAGAAAATTAAATAACTCTTCCTAACAGATCTACATAATGTTTTTAAAAAGATGTTTTGTTGGTGTCATTTTCAATAGGCAAACATATTCTGTATTGTATATTGTATTATCACACACATTTGCATATCTCAAAGTTATACTATGAAGATCTACATCACATAAGTATGGTTAAAAATGTATTATATTTAAACATAATTTTATAAACCAAATTAAATCCATAAGGCCAAGGTATATTGATCTTTAAAAACAGATCTATTTGATAGCAAAAATCTCTATGAAGGACTCCTTCCTAAATATATATATATATATAAATGACTGTAACGTGATTTCATTTAGGACACCCAAAAACCTCTTCCTGGTTCTGACAGATGTTCAGTTTAACAAAGGCCGAGCCCAGCAGATCAGGTCGTCTCGGCCTCCTCCTGCTCTCCCGTCCTTAGCAGTGTTTCTCCTTGAAACGCGATGCCTTTTCCCGGGGCTGTTTTTCTACCAGACTGCATCAATTGCTTCACTTCAATTAGCAGTGGCAGTTCTACTTGCCGGGGAAGGATTAAACTGAGCCTGGTTAAAGCCACACAAGTCTCATGTAACTGCTTGGTAAATATAATAATTTCTAGTCGGTGCTCTTTTTGTAAGGCGGCGATTTTTTTGTACATAGAGCTTTGGAAGACAGAATTCAAGAAATACCTTTCCCGACGAGCAAAGCTAGCACCGAAGCATCTTGCCACGAGCAATCCCGATGCGGTCTGCTGAGATGAACTGGTACGGCTCGCCAGGCGTGTGGGTTCTTCCTGTCTGTAAAATAAAAATGTGCAGAGACAAATGAAAGAGTAATTCACATGCAATTATTATTTTTTTTTTTAATTTAAGTACAGAGCATCTTACGGCTGGTCTCAGACTCAGTGTTTGACACTACCAGATCCACTGAAAGCAGTAAACTGCCTCTTAAAAACCTCAGCTTGTGAGTCAACAGCAGACCAGAAATTAAATTAAGGTTTCCTTAATTTCGTCTGTAATTATATTATTTTATCCTCCGCCCTGCTGAGAGAACCTAGCTTATGCAAGTGTTTCCCTTTATGAACTGCATCCCTTGGCACATACCAAAGGTAACCAGATGCACGAAGTGACCAAACCCCCAAATGTAATGACTTGCTTCAGTACTTAACAGTTGTCTAAGGATCTTAAGCTCTACCTGGCAAAGGCAGCTTAACAAAGAGAAGAAATACACTCACGTGCAAACAGAGATTTCAGGAAATCATCTCGCACAAAGCCCAACACTAAAAATTAATGCACAACACGCGGCAAAGACAGTTTGGAACCAACCCTCCCTCCGGAGCAGCTCTTCCCCATCCCCGCTCCCCTCTCCCCGCACTGCTCCTGCGCGGCCCCAACAAGCCTGGGCTTGTCCGGGACAGGATCTCCCCCGCACCGGCAGCTCCGCATCCCTCTCCCGCCGCTCCTAGGCCTCTCCAACGGGAACTTCCCCACCCAGCGGCCTCGGAGCCCGCGCTGCAAGAGAAACTGCCCTCTTTGCCATGGGGGGTTATTTCTGCACTTTGCTGCTACTATGTCACTTCAGTTTGGATTTGCAAGAAGTACGAGTTTTGCAAACACTGTTTAATAATTTATTAACTTTCTCCCATTGAAGGGTACATTTGCTCGAGAGAACCTAAACAATTTCCTGGTAATTTTATTTACAGTCTGCAGTGTTCTGTAAGACACAGTAATAATTACAGACTAAAACATATAACGTACATATTTTCAAACATTTAAATATAAGCACAGTTTATTCAAAAGTAATTCTACACACTACTTTTTTTCCATAAAAATATAAAAAATAGTTACTATATTTTACATAAACCAGGATATTTACCAGGATTTCTTCCACATGTGATGCCCCCTCCCAAAAAAAGGGAACTCCAACAGTAAGAAATTTAGGAGACCACATCACTAATTAAAATACTAATGCCAACTGCTTAAATCCACCACAAGAGTAAATTAGTATCGTTTCGCAACCAGCAGTAAGTGTTCTGCAGTTATGTTTGGATTTTTTTTTTTGCACTAACTGGCTTCTCTCATGCCAGATTCACAGACACGTGCACACTTTATCACATAAAAATAACAGACTGATAATACTGCAGACTATAAGGTCAGCCACCATGTGTCCAACAACATGGATTGGTAATCTTGTATTACACAACAATTTTTTGCAAAAATATCAAGAGAAACACCTTCCTTCGGGAACCCTAAAGGCAACTTTTTTTCTTACAGAATATCCAGTGAAAATAGCCTTTCTCACCTCTCTCCATGAAAATAGTGCCCGTTTTTCCTTGTTTCTACTATGTCTCTTGTTTTATTGACCATATTCTGCACGGAAAGCTAACTGAGTTTTGAAAAACACCACTCAAGCCCTTCTCTCACTGGGATACATTAATTTACAAAAAAGGCACAAAGATGAAACTCCTAAGCAGCATCAGTCATACTTGCTCCACCATGCAGGGCTCCTCTTTCTCACCCAGAGGCTGCTGCAAGAGACTTTCCTGTCTCAGAGTACAACAAATACACGAGCTAAGAATACAGGTGAAGTTGAAAAGACTAAAGCCTTTGCACAGGACAAGCAGTATATTGATCATTAACAAATGAGCACTATTAAAAGCTTTATGTGGCGATTAAGACTTAACCTGGAAGCATCGGGAAAAGCCATCAGAAAAAAAAAAAAAAAAAAAAACAGAAAAGAAAAAAAGCTCAGCAGCAAACAATACATTTGTTAACAGTGAGATGGAAGTCCCTTGTGTGCAACATTGTGCATTCAATTTCAACAATGACAGTGCTCTGCAGCCAGCAGCGTAAAACTTTTGCTTCTAAACAGTTTAGAGGATTTTCTAAATGCAAGTGAGGCTGCCAAAACAGAATAGTAGTATATGATGCACAGCATGATCTGCAACAAAAAGCTTTTGCTTTCCATCATGTAAACATTGGGGTTACTGGATCTTAGCTCATATAAACAAATCTGATGATATATTTTTAATTAAAAAAGTAAAATTTTCCATAAAAGGATTAACCACAAAAATATTCTTTCAGCAAGTCTCACATGCCATTTAATACCTTTTATGTCATATGAACAACTATGCAAAACACTTAGAAAGTTTTACCCATAGAAATGTTGACCAGTTAAACCATTTGGCAATAATGTGTTCAAAACACCTTTGAAGAATGTTTGCGTTCACCAGCATCAGTTCTACGCTTTACCCCACTATTTCTTTTTCTTTTTCCTGGGTGGCTCATCATCAGAGCTGCTGTCTGTGCTGCTGCTGCTACTGCTGGAGGAACTCGAATCTGACTCGAACTCTGAAGAGGAGGAAGTACTACTTGAAGAGGAAGAAGATGAGGCAGTAGAGGAGCTCTCATCACTGTCGCTGTCTTCATCAGAAGAGGAGGTAGAGGAATCGTCACTGTCAGATGAGGAGTCACTAGCTGAACTGGCACTGCTGCTGCTGCTGGAACTTGTCACACTTTTAGATCTGAAAGAAAGCAAACACGGAGGTGAGAGCAGGCCTGCCAGAGACAGCATTACAGAGTGTTCTTTATACTCTGGTGTAATCCAAAGATCAATTATTTGGGCTGAAAATTTCTACATCTGACTCAATCTTAAGGACAAGCAGCCTTCCCCGTTCCCCCTCTTCCATTCCGAACAAATGCATTTTTTTTCCTCTTAAAGAGACAGCACAATGACACTATGCACATGAACTAAATTCTCCTGAACGAACCCAAAAGCCAAAACTAGACTACAGAGAAGTAGTTAAATTTGAAAGCCGGCAGGATGTTGTTCAGAGTAACGGCTGCCGCCTTTGCTGAAAGAGCTGAAGAGAAGAACATGAATGCTGTAGATTACTAGAGCCTTGGGAAAAATTAAAGATCAGTCCCCTGGCACATCACTGTAATAGGAAGTCAAATTTTGACTCTGTTAGAGCTGGTGGAAGTTCACTGTCTTCACAAATGTTGGAATTGTGCTCAGAGCCTGTTCTTAGATTACTCATGGCAAAAGAACCTGATCTGCCTGCTAAGCTTCCAGGGAGGGGAAGAAGGGGTGGCCGCCCCTGGGGAAGCCCAGGATGAAGACAGAAATATGAATATTGGTAAGTGGATATGCCATGGATTTCTGCATGCTCTGCAATTTGCTTTTCATGCCAATAAAATACTAGCTTTCCTACTAAGAATCAGCTTTTATGAAAAGCTGCTGTTCTTGCAATTTCATGGTCTTTGAATGAACAATATAGCATGAAATCCAAGAAAATGATTACTTTCTTCTATAGATCTTTGTCCAAGTGAAGTGTAAAAGTATTAATTCACTCCCACCTTCCCACCAGCTAAAACTACTCTCATTCTGACAGCAAGCAAAAATATTTGATAGAGTAAATTAGACTTGTCACTCTATTAGAAAAAAAAATGAAGTCCTGAGTAACAACTCAGGAAGTGCATAACACAGCTGGCATCTTGCAGAATCACAGAACGGCTGAGGTTGGAAGAGGCCTCTAGAGATCATCTAGTCCAATCCCCCTGCTCCAACAGGGACACCCAGAGCACAGGATAGCATCCAGGTAGGTTTGAAGATCTCCAGAGAAGGAGCCTCCACAGCCTCTCTGGGCAGCCTGTGCCAGGGCTCTGGCACTCTCACAGCAAAGTTGTTCTTCCTCACATGGAGATGGAACTTTCTGTGTTTCAACCTGCGTTTTTTTTCCTATTAAAGCAACAGCACAATGACACTTGCCCCTTATCCTGTCACTGGCCACCATGGAGAAAAGTTTGGCCCCATCCTCCCTACATTCTCCCCTCAGGTACTTGTACATATCGCTCAGATCTCCTCTCAGCCTTCTCTTCTCCAGGCTAAACAGGCCCTGCTCGCTCAGTCTCTCCTCACACGCTCGATGCTCCAGTCCTTTCAGCATCTTCGTGGCTCTGCACTGGCCCCTCTCCAGCAGCTCCACGTCCCTCTTGTCCTGGGGAGCCCAGAACTGCCCCCAACACTCCAGGTGCCTCCCCAGAGCTGAGCAGAGGGGCAGGATCCCCTCCCTGGCCCTGCTGGCAACGCTCCTCCTGGTGCCACCCGGGCACTCGTGGAGCGCTCGTGATCTGCTATCTGTGTGTACACAGATACGGCTGATTTAAAAAAAAAATCCAAAGGCTGGTTAAATACAGACTTACTGCTGGAAAAAAAAAATCAAGATTAGAAAAAACAAATTAATGCAACCAATAGAAACTCATTTTGAAGGGGCATTTAGGCTTTTGGAGGGAAACTGCTAAGCACAGCAGTAAGTTCAACAAAGGTGCTTCACTGAGGTGCAGGCCCGCTGACACGGGAAGCAGCCAGGGAACAAGAGGCACCAAAGCTGGGTTTGGAGTTCTGCCTGCTTCCTGCCACTCTTCTGCAAGGCTTTGTCCTTTCTAGTTCCACAGGCATCACCTCCCAAGGTGGTGGTGGTGTTTTTAAACACTACTTAACACTGCAGCGTTGGGCACACTCACAGTCGGGCGCCTCAGGGAGCAAATGAATTAGGACAAGATTTTACTCTTCAGACAGGATTAGATGCGATCCAAGCATGGAGGGGTTTGCAGTTCAGAACCAAAGCACCACACAGGAACCATAGAAGAAGATAAGTGTGCCCAGAACAAAGCTCTGTGCCACCTAAGGTACAAGGCAGTTTTGCCTATTCCAGTTTTTCTGGTTAAGCCTGTAGGTTAGTTGTTACTGTTTATATCAAAACAAACACACAGTATGTAAAAGGTTAGTGCTCACCGCGGGATCTTAGCTTTTGCATTTCTTTAGCCTGGAATTTACATATTCGGTGGTAATGCTTTACAGAGTTTTAAGTATTTAATTCTTCCTGCATTACAGTAGAAAAGTTGCATATAATCTGAAAAGGAATTATATTGATGATCCTGGGCTTGTATAAAGAGGAGATAACAAATCAAACCTAAAAGTAAGACTTTAAGGAAAAAAAAGCCAAACAAGTTCCCCTGAATAATCATTTATTTCCCCCTGCTGCCTCCTTCTCAAATACTCTGAAAATCATTATACCAGATAGGGGATTTCAGCATATGAGAAACCTGAGCAAGGAAGATATCTGAATTACATTGCTTAAAGTTCATTTAATTTACAACTCCACAAGTCCTCAGTAGTTCCCAAAATAAGCGGCACTATTGAGAAAGGAGTCTTCAATAAAATTTACTCCAATAGTAGAATTAAGATCCTGGCAAGGAAGCATTCCAGTAAAGCCACACAACACAACAGCCTAAAATAAAGGGGCGTTTTAAAGAAACTACTCTGGCCTATTTAATGATTGACACACGAAACAAAAGGTCCAGTCTAAGAAAAGAAAAAAAGAAAAAAAAAAAAAAAAAAAGACAACTTTTTTTTTTATTTTTTTTTTTTTAAACAAAACAGGATTTGGAGATGGGGACAGCCTACTCAGTGCAGAGACACCAATGAGACCATTCCTGCACGGTCACCCCCTGAAGGTAAAACTCATGACGCAGTTACCACAAGTATTGCAACGAACCTTCTAGCTGTTCCTGAAAGGATTTTGTTAATAAATATTAAAGTGGATTCCAGAGCTAACTGTACTACAAATTTACAGTGAATAACGTCAAGAGAGTTCTTTGTTCAAATTGGGATTTTTCCTCTTTTGGTAGTGGGAGAATGGAGAATTTAGTTCCCATGTTTAAGGGAAAAAAAAAAAAAAAAGAAACCACACCACACACTTCTCTATACAAACTTTCTGAGGCAGATGGCTGTGAAGGGAATGAACAGAAAAAAGGAAGAACAAGATGGGCAGGTGGAGTGATTACAGATTAGAAAAGTGTGCTATTATTGCACAATTGTTTAAAGTACCTTACATGACCTCTGAGGCAGAAATGGGAAGATTTTTATTACTACAACAAGATCATAAGAGATAGGGCAAGCAGTAAAGAAGAAAGCAAAAGACAAGATTCAGAGCTTTTGGATAGAAAAGAGAAACTCACCAAATATCATTCAAAAGGCCATAACGGGCTAAAAGTAGAAAAATCAAATCTGCATTTGCAGCATTCAATTTCCCCACACACCCCTTCAAAACTGCCAACTGTAATTAAGAGTGCAAGACACACACTGAAATAGCTACACAATTTGGTATTGTTCCCCACATACCTTTTTTTGTTGGCCTTTTTTTCTGCAGTACTTTCTCCAGTGCTAGTTAAGGGAAAAAAAAAAAAATCTGATTAATGAAGTAGGAAAATAAATAGCAGTACAATGGATCCGAGTTCAATATTAGTAAACTGGTATCCCATTGGCAAGAGAGCTGCACTGCCCCGAAGATCATTTGGCATCTCTATTTTCAACCTCTTCTCAACCCAGAAGGAAAGGAATCCCTACCAATACAGGAAAAGAAACTTGCAGTTCACCCCTAATTTACTCTTCTTTGCTCTTCATATTAGAGGGACAACATCAATTCGGGATGAGAAAAGCAGTGAGGAGAAAGATAAAAGAAAATTCTGCATACCCACGTTCAGCAGTAACTGAAGTGCTTGAAATCAAGGGTTAAGAGACTGAATCAGTCTCTCAAGTACAATAAATGTAGAGTAGTCTGCTATACTCACACTGCCCAGCTGTTTTTCTTTCATATTCTCAGGCACACACACACACACACTCAGGTGAAATGCGCTGTTTTCACACAACTGGTATATTATTCTCTTTAAGAGCTCTCCTCACCTCCTACACGTGCTTTCCAGACAAAAGGTAGATTCATTGAGCTTGGAACCAGGATATTATGCCTTCCATCTTGCTGAATATTTTTAGTATTTGTATTATTAGGGCCATACACCCTTATTATAGGTAATATAGGTAACAAGCTCTTCCACAGGCCAGAGGTTGAACAAGGTTACTGTGGGTGGAAGGCATGAGAATAAAACCACCCTCTAGAAGGCAGGGCCTAACTTTGTGCCTAACCCAGGCTAACACAGCAAAGGGCTCTGCCACCCTCTAGTGTTTAACGTCCGCACAAAGGAGGGAAGGAGCTCACTCCTCCAAGGAACTACACAACTGGAAGAGGTCAATCCCTGCAGGTCAACGAATCCGTTTCACTGTGCTTGGTTACATGTTCTCTCTGCTGCCATACTTTGCTCTCAGGACCACAGATAAAACTCAAGCTCTCCAGCTCCACTTCAACCTAATATCACTAAGGAATAAGCATTCTCTCACCTTTCTTTTCTTCCCTACTCCTACTCTAGGATGGGGAAGCAACAGGCTTTACTGAATCCATTACACAAACCTCCATAACAGGAATTATCGAATCAGTACTGGGCAAAAAGGATTTTGAAACAACTGCTGAAATAAATTAACACTCAAAAAATCTTGTAAGTGGTTGTTAGAAAACTAACCGAGCCTTATTATGTTGTGTTTGAATTCTGCTTAATGATATTAAATCCTTAAAGATGATGCAAACATTCAGAAGCCAACCAGGAGCAGTACTAATATGAGACCTGACTTTGCTGCAGATAAGAAATGACATTCCAACACAAGCTATAAAAATACAAAACCATCATCTAATAAGTTGTTCTTTCCACAAGGAATAATCTTCATTCTTGAAAGTGATATTGATATATAGGAGACTGGACGCCTCAAGAAAGTTAATGGACTTCAGAGGGCTTATGGCTATGCAATGAGTATGAATCCAGCCCAATCTAGGAGACATTTACTCATCCCTTTATTAGACAAGCAGGAAACAGTACTCCTGTTTGAAACATTACAGTTTCAACTATTTTAGCATTAGCCTAATGCATGTTTTTCATTTCAAGATGCACTATCTGTAGGTTGGCTGTTTTAGATAAGCAGGTGTTAACAAACAGCCCCTTAACTTTGTGAGACCTGACTGTACAGGTACTGCTTGTTGCAGAAAAGAGTTTTAATATTAACACATATTACACAAACTGAAAGACGACAAAGTGTCTAGGACATTATCTTTCACCTCACATATAAATAATTTTGGGTGTGTGTATGTGTGTAAAGTGGACATTTTTACCCTGTAAGACTTACCTTTGTTGCAACAATAGTCGCTTTTCTTTCTCTTTAAGAGCTTTTGCTAATTGGGCTGTCCTCGAAGGTCTGTGCAGGTATTTCCTCTTCCCTGTACATTCATACGTCCAGTGGCCGAACTCTAAACATTTCTGACATCGTACATGCTGCTTGTTTGCCTCCCTATAAAAATGTAGAATTGCTTAAGTGACTGATTCCAAGTCTGTTCTACCTATTGAAAAAATATGAATTATTTTGTAGCATATGTATTCTTCAGAGCATATACACTTACAATTACAATTAAACCAGACCGACATCCACGGGTGCTTTAGTTACTGTGTATCCTGAATTAGGACGAGAACAGTAACATCAGACACTGCAGAGGTGCAAGTTTACAGATACATACTGCATATCGCACGTATTCTTCCAGCTAATAAACTAGTCCCATATCAAAGCAGAGTCATTTCCTCTATTCCAGAGCTTCGGCATAAACCATCTTCTGCTGAAGTAGCAAGTGCTGAACACTAATATCAGCTGTCACTGATCCACTACATCTGAATTTCACTTCAGGTTTCTAAAAGCTTCCGGTCACCCTAACTTGCAATCTTCCCCCACTCCTAAGACTCTGTAAACTCCCATCCCCTCCCAATATTTTAAGCAACCTAAACATTCCGAAGGATGTTAAAAGGACTGTTCTCTCAGCAGGCAGCGACTAACCCTATCACGCAAATCCCATTTTGGTAAACCCAACGGGCAGAGCTTTCAGCTTTACAGAATAAAATTATACAAACCAAGGCTCTAATGCTACTCACCTGACCAAGAACGTAAAAGCAACATAATTACCAGGAAGAACAGAACCAAATAGCTCAGCGCTACACATTGACAGATACAGGACCAACACTGACAAGTTTCAACACTACTGAAAAGCTCAAGACTAAGGTAACTTATAACACACATCAATTATCACAGTTTATATTAGTAGACATACGACTCACAGGTTCCCATCAGCACATGGAAAAATAAGAAATACAATATTTAGTTCCATGGCCAATATAAAATACCAACGTGGAAGAACAAATATACTGCACGTATTTTGAAATTCTGAATATATTTTCCTTTGGAAAGTAGGAAAGGGATTACACTAGCTAATGAGAAAGTAAAGAGAAAGCAAAAACCATCCACATTGCTTCTAAGTCTCATGAACAGCCCAAACCCAACTAGTACCACAGCAAAAAAGTCCCCAAACAGAGCACCCCACCCCGAAACAAGCAAACAAAAAAGCAGAACAAAACACATAAAACGTGATAACAAAACATAGGCATTTGCTAGACTTAATGGCAATAACCAAAAACAGGGTCTTTTCCTCTCTTCAGTCTTTGGCAATCAGATCTCTCTGATGTTTCAGGAATTACTTGCAGGCAATACGCAAGGCTGGGAAAGGCTCCTGCTGGCCTCCCTCCCTCCGGCCCCTCTTCAAAGGCAGCAAAGGCCACAGGGAGCCGGGAAGTTACCTGTTCCCCCAGACCCAGCCTGTCCCCACCTGCCGCCAGGTCCCACCACGACCAGGAGGGACACGGGAGCTTTTTACTCTTTTTACTTTACTAAACCGCCAATCCTTGCGATTACTTCAGCGACAAAAAGGAAACCACCTGCTGCGGAGAACACAGCGGGAGTTCGGGGAGTTATTTTTCTGCTCTGTACACAACATTTCACCCCTCCCGAGCCCCTCTGATCGCTTCAGCTCCCCCACGACGGGCCCGCAGCCCCCGAACCGAGCAGCTTCTCCGGGAAACGCGGGGCCTTTCGGGCTCGGGGCACGGCCGGCCCCGCCGCCACTGCCCGGAGCTCCGGCCAGGGGTGTCCGCGCTGCGCGAAGCTGCCCCGGGAAGGGGCGGCCGGGGGTTGAGGGGGCGGCCGGGGGCGGGAAGGGGCGGCAGGCGGGGGCGGAGGCCGCACTCACGCCTGTCTCCGCGCGATGAGGCGGTGCATGGGAGTCGCCATCTTCG
>VWPW01022527.1:1715-143301 GCA_013389825.1 Crypturellus undulatus
GAAGGTCCTTGAACAGCAAGCATGAGAAAGTTGGGCAAGACGGAGTTATAATTAAGCTTGTCAGCGTGAAAGAAGGACTTGTGCACAAACCAATGGTGTGAGTGCATGACCACTATCCACAACCAACCAAGTGCAGTAGAAGATGCATGGACAGTAGCATGTAGCCAATTGTAGTGTACGTGTATGTGTGGCTAAAGAGTTTGCGGAAGTGTACTAGGTATATAGAGCACTGTAACGCGGAATAAAGCAATTTTTGCTTGACTCATATTGAAGCCTTCAGGAGTCGTGTTTGGCATCCCGCAGTATAAAGTCTTTGGGGGAGCTTGGTGGAAGAGAATAGGATTTGTAATGCTTTGCGACGTAGTGGGATTACTCCTTGTACCCTGCATGATACCTTGCTTTATAAGATTAATTCATTCGGTAGTACAGGGAATGCAAATAGCAGTTATGTCTGTCCCGAGAAAGTCCAGTTGATGGTAATAACAGAAAACTCCAATAAAGGGTTAAAGTCTTTGGGGGAGCTTGGTGGAAGAGAATAGGATTTGTAATGCTTTGCGACGTAGTGGGATTACTCCTTGTACCCTGCATGATACCTTGCTTTATAAGATTAATTCATTCGGTAGTACAGGGAATGCAAATAGCAGTTATGTCTGTCCCGAGAAAGTCCAGTTGATGGTAATAACAGAAAACTCCAATAAAGGGTACGGCTCAGCGTGCCGTACTTCAACTGGAGGCGCGAATTACAAATTTGAGAGAAAAAGAAAATGGGGGATTGTGATAAATAGATTGTAATTCGCAAGATAAACAAAGTGATAAGGATAGTTAAACGGGCGCCAGGTTGTAATTTGCAAGTGACAAGGATACTTAAGCTTCTATCAGCTAGGGCAAGAACAAAGAACAAGGCCAAACTGCAGCCCAGAGAATATGAAAAGACCAGCGAGGAAGAAGAGCAGCCCCCATCAAGAAGACCACCAGGAGATCTCAGAGACTCCGTAGAAACTTTATATATAATGCGTCAGAACCGGGAATCCAAACTGGGAGGAGACTTTTGGGCAACAGTAAACAAAAGGTGCTCTCACGCATGAGCTGTTGGTAGAGCAGAGACTCCCCGGCCATCCAGCACTGCTTGCTTGTTATTTACAATAAAGCATACTGATGAATTGATTGGCTCCGAGAATTTGTCAGTCTATGACACTTATTACTGTCTAAATGGTTTGGAGGAAAATGAGCAACTAGATGGGGTATTATTCTGCTTTGTAGCTGTGACACTGAAAAATGTGGGACTTTAAGAGGTCATATGACAGAGCTAGGAATTATACCTGTGGCTCAATTAAGTATTTAACTACAAGACTTTCCTTCTTAAGTGGTGTGATAAATAGATTGTAATTCGCAAGATAAACAAAGTGATAAGGATACTTAAGCTGGTGCCCTGTTGTAATTTGCAAGTGACCAGGATACTTAAACTGGTACCGGTTGTAATTTGCAAGTGACCAGGATACTTAAGCTTTTATCAGCTAGGACAAAAACAAATAACAAGGCCAAACTGCAGCCCAGAGAATATGAAAAGACCAACGAGGAAGAAAAGCAGCCCCCATCGGAAGGAGACCAAACTGCAGCCCAGAGAATATGAAAAGACCAGCGAGGAAGAAAAGCAGCCCCCATCGGAAGGAGACCAAACTGCAGCCCAGAGAATATGAAAAGACCAGCGAGGAAGAAAAGCAGCGCCCATCAAGAAGACAACCAGGAGATCTCAGAGACTTGTAGAACCATTGTAATGCATCAAAACTGGGAATCCATACTGGGAGGGGACTTTTGGGCAACAGTAAATAAAAGGTGCTCTCTTGGACTGCAAGGCACGCGCCGTTGGTAGAGCAGAGACTCCCCGGCCGTCCAGCGCTGCTTGCTTGTTATTTACAATAAAGCATACTGACGAATTGATTGGCTCCGAGAATTTGTCAGTCTATAACAGTGGTGTCTTATCTTAATGGAAAACCTTATACTAAACCTATTGATACAATCAGAAAGAAAGAAAGAAAAACAAAAGGCAGGAAAAGAGATATGTATTTTTCTGCTGCTTAGGGGACGCAGACTGAGGGAAGCAGAATAGAGAGGGAAACTGCATTAGTCTCCAAGACCCGCCACAAACACATCACAGTTGCAGCTGGATTGATCATTATGTATTCAGGCACCTTCTGTGGAAATGTTGATTAATGGTTACTATGCAAAGAGAAGTTCACTATTTATCTTCTCTGAAACCCACTTATCTAAGTGTTACTGGGACTGCAGAAACTTGCAAAGATTTTCTTCTAAAGAAACAAATTGAAAACTAACAAAGTAAATAATGTAGCAAGCTGAAGCAGCTGCAGAATTTTTCTAATGTCATTATTCTTGGCATTGCAGCCAAATAAATTGCCAGTACTATTTTTTTCTATTTTTTATTTTTATTTTCTTTTGTTTTGTTTTCCTGTGATGCAACACAGATTATCTGCTGAGTGGAAGCAGGGAGAGCTCAGAATTCGTAAGAGTGATATGTTGCACAAAATCACACTATAATGCAGAATGGTTTGGTCTTATTAAATATTTTTTTCTTTTTTTTTTTTTTCTGTGTACAGAAATAAACAGTCGCTTGCCTCAGCAACAGCTAAAGCAGTGGAATATCCCTTTTGCCACTCCTCTGAGTACACATTCCAGTGCATGTAGCATTTTCCCTGTCATTTCACTTGGTTTGGAGCATCTGAATATCACTGAAAAGAAGTACTGGAGCTGATACTGAAGCCACACTGCTCCAATGGCTGCCATAATACCTGTTTACAGAAAAAAAAATATTCACAATTCCAGTGACTCCACAGAGCTAATACTACCAAACGACTACTAGAGGTCCCAGAAAAGAGCAAAGTCAGTTTACAGTGGAGTGTCAGTAGGGAAGAGGCAGAGCAATAGAGGTTCCAGGCTAAGAGGAAAAGCAGTAGACAGAGTAGACCAGTTTTAGAGGGCAACTGATAAAAAACATTTAAGGCATGAGCTCTCTCTGCTTCCCCACTAGCTCTGAGATTGATCTGGTATCCCCTGCACCTGTGTCACTCTTAGGACCCTTATCTCTCCCCTCAGTCACATGCAGACTGAAAGTGCTCCTTTCTGACACTTTCACAGACTGCATTTACAACTTTTATAGCTGCATGTCTCCAATGATTCAGGATGTGATTTGCACTCTGGCTGATCTTAGTATCACCAGTCTTTCTTACTGTCTCTTCCTGAGCTGAGCAGCTTGCCAAAATTCCTATCACAGTTTTAACCTTATTTAACTGTTTAATATAATCTCATTTATTTAAGTCCAGTATTCAAATTCATCTGTTAGTGTTGTGTCCTAATCCACAGCCTTGATGGTGATGTTTGGATTACATCATTGATAATTTTTTTAAGATCAATTGTAATACTAATACTAATAACTTACTGTAATACTAATAGTTTAAACAGCCCCAGAATTAATCCTTAGGGAATTCTCTTAGGAATCAATCTCTCTAGTCTCACACTGCTTATTTCAACAGCCCTTAGTGCTGTTGTTGTTTCTTCTGCTCTGTGTTGACTCTATATGAATGAGTACTTGTGCTTTAGGAAAGCAAAACCCACACTGATCATGATTATGTGTTTCCCAAAATTTTAAACTATCCTGTAATTTTCAATTTGACTCTACAGTTCTTCTATTAATGCTCATGTGTCCCACACAGCACTTGTTCTGTGTGGCTTTCATGTGAAGCTTTTTTTGTCTAGTTTCAGGGAAGAAGTCCTTTAAATCAACAGAGTTAGTTATAGCAGGAAAGAAGTCTTTAATGCTGGTATCCTCTGAAAATGGAGACTCTAGACCCAGGAGGTCTACAGACAGCCTTCAAGATTGCCAAAATTTTCACAGACGACAAAAACAGTAAAAAGTGTAGGTTAAGTCCAGTTAACCTACAGTCTGCATCTGCTACCCTTTCGTTATATTATTTCAAGACTTCTGATCACATTTTCTTAGCTTAAAAAACGTCTCCTTAGAAATCATATCAAAGTAAGAGAAAGCTTGTGGAAATCAGAATGAGAAAAAGACAAGAGTGTCCAGGTTTGGTGTCTTCTCCATTCTAGAACATTAAAGTGCAGGGAATTTGAGGGCTCTGTGCACCCTTGTCCAGCCTGAATTCTGCTCCAGACAAATCCACGTCTGTAATGTCAGGGCACAAGACAGCTGAGCACGTCAGAGCCAACACTTTCCCCTTATGGTATAGTGATGGCACCGTAGCACATAAGTCGAAAAAAGATTGTAATCAAGATTCTACTGTCACCAAGGTTAAATTTGGAGTCACTTCACTGACGTAAGTAGAGTTATTCCAGATTTACAACAAAGTAAAGGAGGGCAGCATCTGTTTCCTGAAAATGGATGTCATTCAGCTAATTGAAAACAGCAGATGTATCAACAAGCAACAAGATAAGACAGTTATGTTCCAGTTTTCTTGTAAAATATTCTTTCATTTCTCTCCAGATAAAGCTATTTTTGGTGTAAAATGGCATACAAATTTTTAAAAGAATGCATAACTCTTCAAGCTATCTATTCTAGATAGCTGCATTCTTCTACTTATAGTAAGTATACAATGACTTTGGGCCTGATTCTTTTCTCACAGTTACTTAAACTAGGAACAACATCATTCACATCCTTGAGGATACATCTACCAAACCTCAAGCAAAGATCAGAATCTGAACTTCAATTTTCTTTAAACATACAATGGCTATAATGTCAGTTAAGTAACTTTGTGATTTTTTGAACTTTTTGATTAATGGTCCTCCAAAACTTTATGCTACTGAGTAAATACCTTTATATATGTTTTATGTAATTAAAGATTTGTTCAGATTTCAATGATACTTTGCATTAAGACAAAGTCTTCCCATGAGTCTTGTCTTCTAATGGGTAAGCAAGGCGACATCAGCATTTAGGGTGATCATGGAAACTGATGAGCAAACACTTTCCTCAGAATTTTCCTCCTGCAAATCCTTTCCTCTATTTCACTAAGAAAAAAGTGTATACTGGGAAGTTCAATCTATTTTTTTGGCCCTTTTAAATCTGCACAAGAAACAACGTAGAAATTTCCTGCAATGGATTAACAAATTCAGTGAATGAATTAACATTATCAATGAATGCTTATGCTTTATGAATGCAAAATGCACACCAATCAAAGTTCAGTACCAGTTTCAAGTAGAAATCAGTGTTAGTGTGGTCCCTGTTTACTTTCTCAACAGTATTTTTCTGGTTTTATCTCCATATCCAGAGTCTTGCCCCATCTGGGACCTGATCCTTCATATTTACTTGCACTTCTTTTTGCACTCCTTCTTGCACTTTGCAAGCAATTTCATCACCAGCTGTCTTGTGGCAGCTATGATCCTCTCTAGAGTCTCTTTAGCCTTCTTTGTGAATTGGTTTGCCCATTTACAGTATTGCATAATAAATCTGCTGGTGTTCTTATTCCTCTTGCCAATATAAACCTAAAAAGAAACCCTAACTCCGTTCAGTAGACCTACTTGGACTCAACTCGAATGATAGATTTTAGGAAAAGCTGTGGTTAACTCTTGCTGTAACCTACGTATATTTCCCTGATGTAAACAGGACCTGAAGAGAAGAACAAACAAACAAAAAAATGAGCACAACAAACAGCACATAAGTTTTGACAATGCATATGACTGAAGTTGGATCCCAGTTTAAACCAAGGTAGCTTTACTAAATAGTTTGAGCAATTCATATCAGCAGATGGGGAGGATCTAGCCCAGGGTATATTTTATAATTTATAAATATCTTTCTCTCCATTTTTACTTAGAACCAAATTCTTCCTCCAGGCTCCTTAATTAGGAAGTTCTTTCTCATTAATTGTAAGAAACCCTTAGTCGTTAGTTTCACAGATGAAAAAGAAATCTTACCTAATTCTGCTATAGCAGCAGATGCAGGGCTGTCTGTTCCTTAGCTTTGAGGGACAACATTTCATTTTCCACCACAGTATGGAAGACACTTAAATCCTCATTGTGCCTCTTGCTACCCTGAATTTCCTTTATACTCACTCTTCTTTATCTCCATAGGTGTATTTGTACACTGAGTGGATGTGCTTCAAACAGAACAATAAGTCCAGTCATTTCCACTTCCACAGTGGTCACAGAGTGAAACCTTTGTTGCAGCAAAAGAGTGGAGAGTATAGGAACCCGTTAGTAATGTAGGCTTTGAAAGCCTGCAAAAAGTCTCTTTGTGCATTTCACATTTAGAGTCTTTTATGTGGTTGATGAGCTGTAGATAAAGTTATCCTCAATAAAATTATTCCACCTTTTCCTTCCTCACAGCAAGATAGTTTCTGCCCTGGCCCAATTTGGTGCATACTCCTCGGGAAAGGATTTTGTGAATGGATGGTCACAAGACAATAGCAAAGGGTTTTCTTTCATATCAAGACTTTATTTCTTCACAAAATTACTGAAGGAGGAGGTATTATTTTTTTTTTAATAAGGAGATGCTTTAGCTCATGCTTGTTGTTACAGGGTACCTATATGACTCCAAATTCAGAGGTATGTTGTCCCCCCAGCTCCTTGACTGTGAGTGCTCAGAAGTCTTTCACACACTTTCCACCTCTCTGTGCATCTCCTCTCTCTTTCCCATCTCTTGATTTGCATGTCTGTTTTCCAGTGATGGTAATAGTCTTGATCCGGACAGAGCAATTGTACATAATACAAGGTGATGGGATCTTCTTCAGTAAGCAAAAATGGGGTACTTATATCTGAGGACTGAAACTACTCAGTGTTTTTGCTTGTAGTCATAGTCACAAGGTACAGAGAAACAGTCTGGGAAGTTGTTATGGAAACAAGTCCTGAGAGATGCATATTTTGCTTCCCAAAGATTTGCTCTGCCTTAAGAAGGAAACAGCTTGACAAGATAGAAAATGTTGTATTTCAAACATCCAGAGTGAGGGGTAGAACTGACAACTTGAAGTGAGATTTTTGAAAGCAACTGTGTGATTTAGGGCACCATTCCTATGTAAAGTCAATGACATAGTACACTCCTGATCACCTCAGCCATTAAAAAAAAAAAAAAAAAAAAAAAACACTCAAGCCTCCTAATAAAAGTGCCAAATTCCAGAACAGCAGTAGTCCCTAGTATTAGTGAAGCCCATGTGACTCCACTATTCTCCTTTTAGGGAGATTTTTAGGGAGGGATTTATACATCTACATGGAAGCCTCTAGGTTAGCATTTCTGAGCTTCTGTTTGCTGTCATATTTCTCTTAGCTCTAACACAGAAAACCCTAAGAATAAACTTTTTTATGCATCTTTTTTTTAAACTGTTTTATGCATCTTCATTTACACATTACTTTCAGTGCTGGGAGTTACAAAAACTGCACAAAGCTTCTTGTTTACAATAAACAGTACTATACACACCAGTACTATACAGTACCTGCATGTGTGTGTAGAGACTCTTAAAGACACAAACACTCCAGCTAAAACCTCATTGCTGAATTTCATCTGCTATCATGAAATCTCTTTACAAGAGATGCTGCAATTATGTTTCCAGTCATTTGTCTCAATTTCTTCTTGCTGGTCGGGAGAATAACCTTTTTTTTGGAAGGCTTCTGCCTGGTAGGAGTAATGGGGTCAGGCCCAAGTGAAAAAACAAACGCAGGAATTTTCTGACGTAGGTTCAGCATGCCTCATGCCTCCTACCGAACTTGTGCTTAACCTGAGTTTTTTATATCTTACTTTGGGGAAACTTTTATCAGCTGATATGCTCAAGAACAAAATAACCCAAATGTGCATTCACATAAAAGTTGAAGAAAAATCACTCTCTTGCACACGCACATAAAAAAAGATTTCATTACCATGAATCTGAAACACAGCTAAAAATATCTTTCCACTGAATTAACTGAGAGACGGACAACTTTTCACAAAAAATTGCCAGAGATCTCACCTTGCAGATTCTTCTTGAGACCCACTGATTTAACAAGATTACTTACCCAGGCATTTTTTGCTCTAAGGGCCACAGAATGAGTTTCAGAGTTTTGACCCTTCCAGACATTTGCCTCATTCCCAATGTACCAAAAAGTATTTAGGTCCGTATGTACCTCTGCAGAGATGGCCCTGAAAGCTGTTGCCTTTATTCAGGTAAACTTCTATCAGTCCAGAGCTCTCACTACGCTCCACTCATGGGTCTCCCACACTGCCTTGCAGTAACCAAGAAAAATGGTGTTTTGCTACACACTTCAGTGAGTAGAAAACAAAGGTTTCAATACAACAGCTGTGCCCTGACCCCAAGAGAAATCCCTGCGCATTCAAAAGCCTGTGAGAAGACAAGGGGGCTCTGGAGAAATGCAGCACTCAGAAGCTGCACAAACAACTTCTACCACGTGATCAGAGCCCTGATGAGAGCAACCACAATAAAAGTCCTCTAGGCTTGGATCCAGGTCTCAAGGCATAAAAAACAAGCAGAGTAACAAATATGCAAATAGATCACTTCTCATTAGCCTGCTGCCTCCAACCATACGAAAGGACATGCCTTTAGCATTCTTATCCTTATGGCTGAAAAGCATAATATATACATATACATAAAATATATATTATTATATATTTTGCATCTTGACATTAGGTGGATTTTATGTATTACATGTCACATGCAATATGTAATACACTAATACACATATATGATATGGTGTAGGGCAATAATATCTGTCTTTGCATTTACATGCATGCACATATGTGAAAGCAGAATATACATTTAGATAAAGAACACAAAAAGACATTTCCTTGAAGTAAAATTTGCCAATGGAATCTAAAAACATCCATTTTCTCTTCTGACTCACTGGCAGTATCTGAAACATTTTAAATTCAGATATGAGACAGAGATGAATAAAGAACAAATGTTCTGGGAAGCAGAATATGCATCTTAAGACACCTATCTGTGGCCTCTTGACAAACCCATCTTTTAGGCCAAGGTTTGCATTTAACATTGCCGTCATGAGTTGTTCTCATAAACACTTATTGCATGCAAAGGACATTCCTGTGCCTTTTGTCTAAGAAATATACAGAATTGGCTAGATCAAAGAAAAACATCTCATCAAGGTTAATTCTTTCCTCCTCTCATTTGAAAGATCTGGAGTATACAGTTGGGCTTGTGCAGATGGCTTTGGAAAGTTTGTTCAGTGCTGATATAAATCTCTAATGCTAGCATGCTTATCGTGGGGCAATTTACGTCTGCAGCCAGTTACATCAATGCAATTTTCAGTTAGCACAGGTGCAACTGTCTGTAGCTGAAGCATTTCAGAATGAAATTATACCAACATGCAAAGTTCCCTCAGCTATACAAAACTTTTAGTAAAAAAGAAACAGTGAAGTCAATTGTTCTCACATATAGAACTGGATACCCGAAGTACAAAAGTACATCTTTTCTCAAATGTGTCTTGCATCAGAAGCCACTTACCGTTTTGAAGATTAAGTTGGTATTATAAAAGCCAATTAACTTCAGGACCCTGGCATAAGTAAGACTGAAAAAACCTTAAAACACAGAGAATCATCACCAAGCCTGTTGATTTTTTAACCCTGCTTTTGAATACAATACCTGATCACAAGTAGCTACAAGATTTTAGATCTATGCACCTTTTCAAAATACAAACCCACAGATTTTTAGCATGCCAAGGGTTGTAAAGGATGAAGGCATCTGCTGTCTTTCTCCTACAGCTGCAGAACTCACTGTGACACTACAGAGTTTCCATTATTCAGACTTAATGGCATGGCAGGCATGAGTGATCGCAGCCAAGGGCACTGAGCTGGCACAGGAACTAAGGGCAGGGCTTGAGCCAGATGTTTGTAGTCCCTTTAACTGTTTATTCCATGCTTAGTCCTTCAGCTGAAGTTGTGGCAAGGGCTACTTCTTTGCCAGGGGACTAGGCAGGTTAGCTTCCAGAGTTAATATTGGATTAAAATAGTCTTCAGAAAAAGGAGAAGTCCGTGAGGGTGCGGGGGATGACATCTAGCACTCCACACCATAAATAAAGAACATTCCCAATGGCACAAGCTAATGAGACACAGCAAATCAGGATAAGAGAGGCCATTATCACAATCATTCTGTTTATGGTATTACAATTCACAGTCTGGCATGTAAATGCTGAATAGATCCAGCTGCTAGTGGGAAGCTGGCTGTGCAGCAGCTTGCAGGACTGTGTCTGGATCCAGGATAACAAAACCGATCACACCTCTGTCAGCATTTTCTTCTCTTTATAACCCTGGTTGTTTGAAGGAATAAAATTGGAATATTTCATGGGCTCCAGGTCTTCAGCTTCCAGAAATTCAGATTTGCTGAAAGATGGATTACTGTCTTCCTTTCTGGGTTCAGAGAAGGGGGACCGCTGTTGTCCACAGGTGACGTGGGTGTACTGGCACTGCTCTTCATGATCAGTCTCTCGGTGGTAGAAGTAGTTGAAGTTGGACACAATGACAGGGACAGGCAGGGCTATAGTGAGCACACCTGCAATGGCACACAAAGAGCCCACAATCTTGCCACCAATTGTCATGGGATACATGTCCCCATAGCCCACGGTGGTCATGGATACCACCGCCCACCAAAAAGCATCAGGGATGCTGGTAAACAGAGAGTCAGGGTCATCAGTCTCTGCAAAGTAGACAGCACTGGAGAAGAGGATCACTCCAATAAAGAGGAAGAAAATGAGGAGGCCTAGCTCCCTCATGCTGGCCTGGAGAGTCTTTCCCAAGATCTGCAGCCCCTTGGAATGCCTGGAGAGCTTGAAAATCCTGAAGACTCTGACCAAGCGGATGACCCTGAGGATGGCCAAAGACATGGCTTGCTGCTGGCCTCCATTGCTGCTGCTTCCAGGCTGCTGCTTCTGCTGCTGCTGTTGCGCCAGCTCAGTGCCTAAAGTGATGAAGTAAGGGATGATGGCCACAATGTCAATGATGTTCATGATGTTGCGGGAGAACTCAGGCTTGCTGGGGCACGCAAAGAACCGAACGAGGAGCTCAAAGGAGAACCAGATTATGCATAGGGTCTCAATGAGGAAGAAGGGATCAGTAAAGAAGGGACCAGCACCAGCAGCAGAGTGCAGGGGCAATAAGGTCCCAGCTGGTGGTGGTGGTGGTAGTAGGAGCAGCATATCATCACTGGGGGGTGCCGCCTCTCCAAAGCCATACTGTGTACCCTTGGGTTCCTGGCGAAACTCAGGCAGGGTCTCCAGGCAGAAGATGACAATGGAAATGAGGATCACCAGCACAGAGACGATGGCAATGGCCCGGGCTGGCCCCGAGCTCTCTGGGTACTCAAAGAGCAACCAGACCTGACGCTGGAAGTGATGCTGTGGCAGGGGCTTCTCCTCCTCTTGGATGAAACCCTCATCCTCCCGGAAGGTCTCAATGGCCTCCTGACCTAGTTGGTAGAAGCGTATCTCCTCCAGGAAGACATCCAGGGGCACATGGACTGGCCTGCGGAGCCGCCCCCCTGACTGGTAGTAGTAGAGAATGGCATCGAAGCTGGGCCTGTTTCGATCAAAGAAGTACTCGTTGCGGAGTGGGTCGAAATAGTGCACCCGGCGGCTGGGGTCCCCTAGCAGAGTGTTAGGGAAGATGGAGAGGGTCCTCAGCTGAGTCTCAAAGCGCAGCCCCGAGATGTTGATCACCAGACGCTCGCTGCTGCAGCAGTTGGCGCCACTCAGCTCCTCGCCTGCCGCATCCGCCTCCCCCTGGCTGCCGGCGCCCGCCCGCGGGGCGACCAGTGCCAGTGGCTCTTCGGCCCGCATGCCGCCCCCACTGCCGCCACCCGCGGGAGAGCCTGCCTCAGGAGGCACCGGCCATCCGACCGGCAGCCACCGCCAACCGCCCCGTGCCCCGCCTGTTGCGTCCGTGCTGGCTCCACGCTGCTCCTGGCCCAGGTTTCCTCTCGCTCGGCTCTGGCTCGTTGTGCCCCGCGATGGTGCACGGCGCTGCCGCTCGGCGCGCCTGGCTCTGCCCTCCCGGCCACACACACACAAGAGAAGGGCGGGGGGGTGGGGGAGGGGCGGAGAGGCTGAGGTAGGAGCGCATACACACAGACACACACAGATACGCAGGGAGAGATGGAAAGGCACAGAACCACGAGGACAAGACACTTGCATGCTCCAGCACAGATACCCGCAGCTACAGACAGACACATGCACCCCCATACACCTGCCGACGTGCGTCGAGACTGCTGCTTTCTCCCCTCCGGCCCCCCTGGAAGGGCTCTAGTTGACCTTGAGCAAGTCGCTCCCTGGCTGCGACTCCCATGCCTCCATTTGCAACTGTTATAGCCGCACTCTGAGGTTGTCAATGGTGTCTGACCATGCACAGATGGAAACAACTTATCTCACACTGAACAATGCAGCTAGAGAAAGATACAGATAAATACCATTTCTTTCTTCTCATTAAGGTGAGTAGACTATGCCTCCACTCCTAGATATCAAACAGGTGAGTTTACTCCTCCGCCACACGCTTTTTTTTTTTTTTTTTTTTTTTTTTTTGTTAACACCAACACACAGTCAACTCAATATTCCTGGAACGCAGCACTGCATTTCACAGGCAATCAGACTTCCAGTCTTTCTGCTTTGGAAAACCTGTAGATTGCTTCATCTGTATTAAACTCAGCATCTGAAAAAATATGTGAATTACAGCAGTGCACTTTCTGCAAATGGAGCTAATGCTGCTTTCCTCCTTCCCAGGGAAAATTTTGCTTTTCTCCTTAGAAAATCCAGTGTCAGTGCTAAATATTATTAACTCCTCCTCCTGGTGCCTGTCTAAGCTGGCAATGTTGAGTTACTTCAGGTTGAAGGCATTTGGAATGGCTCATTAGGGCTGCCTTTTTCATCTCTGTGCTCAGGAAAGAGGCAAATGTAGTTCAAATGATACTTACTCCTTTTCTCCTTCCCCAGCCATTAGCATTGAGGATAGCTCTTGTACAAAGAAATATATCTTTTATTTATGTGAAGATGGCGGTTACACAGCGAAGCATATTTTTCTTTTCTGCTATACCTAATTAGGAAAATGAAAAAAATATATGGACAATGTATCTTTTCAGTAAAAAAAAGTCTTTGTGATAGTAAGATGCTTTTTGCCAAGATTCCTTTTTCAATTATTACAATGAATTATTCATTCACAGGATTATTTGAATCATTTTTATAATTTATTCATTCACACGGTTAACTACTGAGAATTTCTTTAAAACAGCTTTTGGGAGGGATAGAAAAACTCATAGCATTTGTAAGAGGGGTATTATTTATAAGATAAAGGCTATGTCTACTTTGTAACCACTGCTGTCATTCAGCTCATCTTGCACTGTCTTTGAATAAGCAAGCTCTTGAGTGCTGCTAACAGCACAGCAGAGGCACTAGAGAGCTCCACAAGGATTCACAAGATGATTTTCCAGCACATGCAGGAGCTCCATGCTATCACAGCTCTGATGTTCACAGGAATTTAGCTGGCAGTGCTAAAGCTAGCTCAGGTGGCACATGAGCTGCAGCCCCATCCAGCCATTCCTGCCCACTCTGCTCAATTGCCAACACAGACCACCTCCCTGTAGGCACCCAGGCTACTATACACTGTGGTTGCTCCTGAAAGACCTTTGGAAGTTTCTGTATTTCCATCTGTGTACTTACTCTGCACCTCAGACACGGTATCAGTTTCACAAGCCTTTGCAACATGTAACTAAAACATTTTTCACTCACAGCCTGCTCCAAAAGCAATCATCTGCATCATACTCCCCATGCAACCACATCTCATGCTTCTGTATTAAGAGGCTATGCCAGCTGTCACTGTTCAGCCTCTGTGCTGATCTGGCTGGACCAGAATCTCACAATGGTAAGTAAGTTGCAAAGCAGGAGAAGAAAGGTGAGAAGGATCCAGAGATGCCAGGGAGGGACAAGGCATGATTCACAAAGCAGTATTCCAAAAAGCAATGCCATGATATCACAATACTCTCTGCAGAATGACTACTACATCTGAGACCAAAACCTCATAACCAGTCCCCACTAGAGACGCTGCTAAGCTTTACTCTAAACTGAAGGTTTTGTTTACACCTCCAGTACCTGTATGCATAACCTTACTGCTTTTTATGATGAAAGGCTGACTTAGTGGAGGAGGAGAGTACAATGGATATTCTTTACCTTGGTTTTATTATCATCACAGTTTCCCCTAGTCCCTCTGTAGACAAATTGGTGAGACAAGGACTGAACGGTAAGACAGTTGAAAAACAGTCTGAATCATCAGGCTTATGCAATGGTCCTCAGAAGTACAAAATTCAACCAGCAGACAGTTGCTAGTGGTGTTCCACACACAGCCATGCTAGGGCCAATACAGTTTTGTGGTTTTATTCATAACCTGTATGATGAGAAGAAGTGTCCCCTCATTAAGATTGTGAATGATAACCATTTGGAGAAAGTAGCTGAGATGCTGAAAGGAAGGGCTGCTACTTTGGGAGACCCTGACTGCCTCAAAAAAGGAGACAACAGGAATCTTATTAATTTAAATGAAGGCAAGGTGAATGAACTCTGGTTATTTCCAGCTGTGACGTAGCAGTGTAGCTTGGATATGGGCTGGAGAGAAAGCAGCTTTGCAGAAAAGGACCTGGAGTTCTCATGGGACACAAATTTAATCCTACATAGCAGTATGCCCTTACAGCAAGGAAGGCCAACGAATCCCAGGATGTGTTAGCAAAAAAGTTAGCAGGGTGAGGGGAGTAGTTTCCCCCTTCCTTTGACAATTAGAAAATCACAGCCAGAGTATTTCATCCATTTTAGGATCCCCCAGTACAAGAAACATATTGATGCACTGATTGACTTCAGAGAATGGTCACTAAAATGGTAAGAGGACTGGAGCACATACCACCCAAGGAAAGGCTGAGTGAGCTGGGTTTGTTCATCCTAGAGAGGAGAAGACTCAAGCTAAATCTTATTGCTGACTTCGTTTAACGGAAGAATACAAAGAAACGAATACAGACTCTTCTTAGATGTCCACAGTGGAAGGATAAGAGGTAATGCATTTAAGTAGGAACACAGGAAATTCCAAATTGATATCAGGAAATGTGAGGGTGGCCAGGTGGTAGAACACGTTTTCACAGAAGCTGTGGAATCTCTGTCCCTGGAGATATTGTCTTTGACTACCTGATATAACTGGACTGCCTTTCATCACCAATCTGGACTACATGACCTCTGTAGGTCACTTCTAAACTACACCGGCTAAAGATTCTGTGATTTAGCAATAAATAAATATATACAGAAAAAGAAGTGTCCATCTGCACAATAAAAGTCCACAGTAACTCCATCTCAGAAACAGTCACTGGTGCCTAAATGTTCAGTACAGAGAAAACAGAGTCACCTTATCCTGACTTTGTATATCATCACTTTCCTACAGTTTTTCGAATCCTGAAAAGTATGTTATACAACAATGGAAGTAGAGGGCTATATTACAAATCTTTCTAATATGTCTCCCAATTTTATTTTTTTTTTCAAGACTTGGAAGTTGGCAGAATCACAGGTTTAAGCATCACGTGCAGTAAAGCCATATCAGTAATCTGTGAAGCTGATCTGGGATAACTTTATTACGAAACTTTATAGAGAAAAAGAAGTTCAAAGGGAAGGGTATATTTTCCAAGCTCCAACATCTCCTTACAGATCATGTTTACAGCACTGGTACCAAATTGTCTGACTGGAATATGATTAATCTGAGGCATTCAGTAAAGGTTGCTCAAAAGGGGAAGAAGTGTTTCATGATCAACAAGAGTAAAGGGAAAAAACAATCTCTACTAATTCTGGTGTCAAATTATAGAGATGCAGTTTGGCACCTAATGCCAAGTTAAACCAAGTGTTTGAACTATGTAATTCTGCTTAAAAAAATGAATCACAGTCTTTCCATGGCATCTCTCTTATTAGAGTTATCCAACAGTCTACAAATGTCTGCCAGACAAGACTCAGCTCTACAGACACAGTCTGACATGAACAGGAATAACAGTAGTACCACACTTAAAAAAAATCCGGAACAGAGAAAAGGTGCTTTCAAATAAAAATGGACTTCTGAATTAATAAGATATAGGTACAGATAATCTTGTATATCCTTGCAGGATCAGAGCTCACTGTGAACAGATCAACAACAAATTGATTATAGTTGTAATAGGAAAATATTAGGTAGCCTTGTACTCATGAAAAGCCAATATAAGTAACTTAGGTACTATCCTAGAGATAGCCATGTAAGTAACTTCACTTGGTTTGTGGAATCCTGTTAACCTCTTCAGGATTACTCAAAGGAAATAAAATTATTCCAGCATGTCAATGCCCAAGGAGTTGGAATCCAGCTTTCATGAGGAAAGATGCTTCATGATGCTTGAATGATGCTTCATGACCTTGAAAAGGGCTATTTCAGCACAAGGCGTGTCCATAAAAGTGTCAAACAAAACCTTCTCTTACAATGATGATTTTTGTTTCTTAAAAAGACAGAGAAATGAAAAGGGCACATATCTTCTTACAATCCCCCTCTCTCCCAAGACCAAATATATTTTAATTTTTGCAGTTTAAAAAACAAAACTATAAAAGCCTTTTTTCCTCTAGAAAATATCAAACATCTTTTTAGTAACAGGTAATGAGGAGGTTGTGGTTAAATTATGTAGTTCTTTTGTCTCAGTTTTGATTTTTTTTTATAGCACTCATCTAAGACACTGAAAGGAATAAATATTTTATTGTTTTCTATGAAAAATGTATAAAGTCTCTTCTATAACTTTTCAGCAGGGTTCCTGCTGAGAACAGAATTTCTTGCATTCCAGATATTACTCTTACTGGAGAGTAGACAACAATTCACTGTTAAAAGTCCCTATTATTTTTTAAAATATAGTAATTGAGGAGCCTTAAATTTGTCATATAAACTGATTTTAACTTATATCATGCATAAATTACCTTTTTCAGTTACATAACCCTGAAAATGCACATTCTAATTCCTGCTTGTTCACATCATGATACATTGACTTTTTACAAAAATGTAAACGTTTTCTTGTAGATCCTCTCCATATAGTTGATCCGCCAAACTCTGAGAACTAAGTATTTGCAAATATGACTCCAATTAAGCCTATGCCAATTAAGCAAATGCAGCTTAACTGCAGGTCTGTGTGCTTAAAATTATTGTGACATCTTTACATTGGATGAAAAGTAAGTGACCTCACTTGATTATACAAAAAGCTTAAGCATTTCTAAAGCAGCTAGATTAATTGCCAGATATCTAAAAATAAGTCAAATGCTTCAGACTTTTAAAAATAAACAAAATTCCTCTAATTTCCAGTAGTTTCTCATGAGTAGATTCTCTAGGATTTTTCCCAAGGAAGCCATTCTATATAACAATGATCCTAATCCTGCATCTGAGAAGCTCCCCTTCAGCCAAAGTGGCACTAATGCGAGGAACACTTTGACTAAATGGTTGGTAGATATGGAATTCTGAATTTCAGATCATTTGCATAAACATAGTTATTAATATTTAAGAACAGAAAAATTAGATCAGCTCAGGACAAAAACAGCATTAACTGTTTTATTTTGCAAAGCATTTTGAGCTGTTCTCAGAATTAAGCATTGTAAGAGAGTCTTAAGACTCCAATCTATCTTTGTGAGCCCAAAGTGAACTGTAATTCTGCAGACATATATGCTAAGATATTTGCAATATGTGATGCCCAGAGTGCAGGGCATATATCTACCTAGGAAAAACAATGAGACTTATTTTTTTCCTTCTATACTTAGTGCAGAAACACAACATTCAAAGTCTCAAGTTCCAATTCTTATGCCAGACATAAAGAACTTTATTTCCCAAGAAGACTGAAGAACTTATGCAGAAGCTCATTAGAATATTTCCACACAAAACTGCTGCCTTTGTTTACTTTCCTTTTTTTTTGGTATACACTGGAAAAGTCTGAACTTGAAAAGGCATGTTTGTGGAAGAATGGCCTGGAAAAGGGGAAACTTGAGAGAAAACCTAGGGTCTAACAGAAGTTTTGGCATTACAGCAGCTTGCTTCGGGTGATACACAGTTGCCGCTCCCAGGATGGCTGGTACGCACGGACTCTGCTCCTCCATGGTTCCCTGGGCAACACAATCTGCCCTCCTCGCAGCTGCGAAGGGGAGTAATGGAGGATGGAGGGGAGTGAAGACACCACGGCCAAACTCTGTTGCACTCCTTGTGCTGGGCCGCTGATAAGCTGCACAGTAGCTGCCCAACGGGAGATATATGGGAACATGTCCAGTGCTGAGCCAGCAAGGGTGGCAAATCACCCTTTTCAGATGAACTTTGCTTGAACTTTGCTCATTATAATGCCAACGCACACCTCCATCCCAAAAGTTACCCGCCTCTGAGGTATGACCACTCCTCACTGAGCATGCACCCTAAATTTTCGATTGACTGGACCTTTAAATGAAGGCGAGAAACTTTTTCACCAATCAATAACAATATTAAGTATGACTATAGCCACTCAAGCTCCACCTGAATGTAAAGAAAAGTATAAAAGGTGAACTAAGGATGAGAAGGAGGGAGGAGAAGATTCCATCGTAAATCCTGGGTCAGTCGACGGGCTGAACCCCCTCTCCTCCCCTCGGGTCGGGATGCTGCCTGAGGAGACTCGAGACTGAGAGCCCTCTCCCATCTTCTGGGGTAAGTGATGATTGCACATTTGTACATCAGAGCTAGCTAAAACCCCATGCTGTAGTAGAGAATTTCCTATACTGACATCCGAAACCTGCTTTGGAAATGTTGCATTTGAATAAACCATGCTGTTTGTGAACTTGACTACTTGTTTGGGGGGGCGAGTGATCGGACCTACAGTTGATAGACTGTTTGTGAATCCAATACTGCCAGAGTCGAGCTTATAGTTTATCATACTATTTGGGAACTCAATTCGCTCCTAGGAAGGCGATCGGACCTACGGTCCTCAGACTGTTCGTGAATCCGATACTGCCAGAGTCGAGCTTATAGTTAATCATACTATTTGGGAACTCGATTCGCTCCTAGGAAGGCGATTGGACCTACAGTCCACAGACTGTGAATCCGATACTGATTTGATATTTCCTTTCCCCCCCCCCGCCACCACTGCACCTTTCAAACTGCAACATTTTTCCAACAATGTTATAAAGCAATATATTTTCTGTTCTTTCTTGATTAATTACTTTTCTGCATAAGCAGCCTCAAATATTGGAGAGCAAAAACAATCCCACATGACCAACACAGCAAAAATAGTGAAAGGTTCATGGCTTGCCTCAAAGCAAGCAGATCAAAGTTTTCTTAAATAATGTGAGTTCACATCTGCTACTCAATGAAAGGTTTCAAATATCTATGTCAGAAAAAAAAAACAAACAAACAAGCAAACAAACAAACAAAAACCCACGGAGCTGCAGAACTGTATAGCTTCAAAGTCTGAGATATATTTTTTTTCTATAATTTCCTCAACAAGAGCAGTGAAGGGAATGTTCAGCATTATAGGTAAGTCAGCCCCATGGGTATATTTTCCAGACAAACTATCAAATATGTCATTTTTTTTCCCCCCCATAACACACCACTTCAGAACAAGCAACATTATTGAAGATCCCCACTTTATAGATGGGAAAAAGACCCAGCAAGTTGATCTACTTCCTACACAGCAAGCCAACTAGAGCTGGGGTTACCTTTGTCTCAGTCCAATGCTTTAATTAAACCTACACCATTGTGCAGCAGTGTGGCATCATTGTATCATACAGTGGACACCTGCTCAGCTGGCCATTCTCAAAAGTAGTGCTGAACATAGAGCCTTCTAGCTGGAGAGCAGAAATGGGATAGAGAGTTGTAGCTTCAAAATGGATTTGTTCCAGACAGGAGCCTATCCAAAAATGCCTATCCAAGATCCCCTGAAGAATGTCTTATTTGCCCCTTGGAACTGTCTTTCAGGTAGACAGAATGGTGAAATACTCTGACAACCACCCTAAAACTATTAAGCTCTTTCCCATCCATTAACACAATCAGAAGAAAAGTCAAAGAATTAAACATTAGCAGCATGTTCTGATTTTAGAGAAAAGGGCAGTTTTTCATATCAAGCAGGGGAACCTGGACTCCTTCCTGCTCACACTTACTAGCATCAGTCAGATGTAATTCACCTTAAGTGAATAGATAACATAGGTGTTGAACTGAGTAAAAACAGGATCAGGACCACAAGTTCTCATCAAAGTACAAAAGGCAACAAATATATTTTATACTCAGCTCCCATTTCACAATAGCTGAATAGAAAGTGAAGTCTTCAAGTCCATCATCCTTCTCAGAACATTAGAGACAAAAGAAAAAGTGTGAGAATACCAAGTATCTGTTTGTAATTTAATGTTTATTTTTTTGCCCAGTGTTGAGGTCAATGTGTACTAAGGAGGTTATCAGATGACTCATGTTACCCTGAGCATTGTGCTGAGATAAAGTTAGTATTATGCCTACTAGGAAGATAAAAGATTGTCAGATGGCCAAGATACAGCCTTACACAGTTAATTTCTATTCCTGAAGTAATTTTCTTGGCCAACTCTGAGAAGGGAAGGAATATTTTGTTGTAATAGTGGCAAGGGAGAAAAAAATGGGCTTTATATATAATATGCTCAGACGAAATGACAGCAAACCTCCTGTTTTGCATTTTGTGTAATTGCATTATTAATGTAAATAGTTTACACTGTTTAACGCTTACCCTGATGATATCACACACAGAGCATCAAGAAAAATAATCTCGTGAGCTTTACTGTGCTCATGCGAAATGAACCAAAATGCTGCTAGAGGAAGCAGCTCCTTTCACTGCTTTCCAGAACTATTTCTTAAAATCAGCCTTTAAGTCTGCTTCTGATTAGCTGATTCACAGTTCTTCACTTCTGTTACAGCAAGAACTTCCTGAGACTTCCATTATGCTTGATGTTATCCCAGTTTGGTTTTATCTAGTTGCACCTCCTGACCACGTGCAAAAAGCCCATCAGAAGTATGATGGACAAAAGTTGCAAATAAGCTTAATTGTGCAAAGCTGAGAGCTCTTTGCCAGAATCGTTGAATATGAATGAATACTCAAGGTTTCCTCTATTTTGAAAAACAAAAACAATAGAGCTGCTTCTGCTCTTTGTCAGTAATGGAAACCCTAATCCCCTTAGTTTTGAATTAGGTGATTTAAGGCTCAGTTCCATAAACACAAAGGAGCACAGAGGAACAATGACAGATGAGGTATCCTTAATCATGAATCTGAGCAAAGAGAGCATGCTGACCCGGCTCCTCCCAGGGCTATCACAGAGAAGGATGAGTCCAGCCTTCAAGGTGTGAGACCATTGACATGAGTCAACCGGAGAAACTCTGCAACAACCAGCTGACTGAGAGGGTCATTATCTATAGGACTATGGGACTTATTATAGGACACCAGGAATAGCATTTTGAGGGTTCACAACATTTATTCTGAGTAACTTAACAGAACAGCCAAAGGTGGAAAAAGACAATGATCAAGGTGCTTAGAGATGAAAATACAAAGGAAAACAGAAAATGTTATAAAAAGTAGCATATAAACAGGTAGCTGGTGAGTATGCTTGTATGGCCATGCATTGTGCCTGATCGTTATAGGAAACACCAGACAAAAATGCACCCAAAGACGTAGTTTTCGCAGGTGCTGCTGGTACATCATGAGAGAGTACGGACAAAACAGGAAATGCCAGTTGAAGACGAAGATAAGGACCACCTTGTAATCAAGGAACCCTCTGAGACTGAGCAATGGAGCCAAAACAGGGCTCCCTGAGCCAAAATGAGACCATATATGGAAGCGAGCTACCAGAGTTCATTAAAAGGACACGGAAAGATAACCACCAGTGGTCTCAAAAGAGCACCAGGGACCACCTGAGGAGACATGTGTGTGAAAGTGGGGCATATTGTAATTAGTTCCAGGAAATGGAATGATTATGTATGATCATTCCAGGAAATTTAATGCATATGTAGATAATAGAGAAATATAAGCTTTTGTTAACACAATTTACGGCATGCACGATAGGAGGAGCCATCCCCCATGTATCCTGCACTATAATAAAGGGTATGCTTGCTTCTGAATACTATATTAGTGTTAAGATTTTTGTTGACATGATCGCCACAGCCTGTACTTTCTTTCTCATTAAAATCTATTTCTATTTTCCTGAGGGATGGAACTCTCTATTCTGTAAGTCTGTCTGTGTATACAGGTTGAAGTGTCAGCCCCTGAAAAGGACACCATAAGTCACAGGGGGCCATGAGTCTGAGGTGCCAGCAACTAGTGAAACTGGAATGAGCATCTACTGTGAAGGAAAGTAGGTCATTGTATAACGGCTAGGGAACATCAAGTGGCCATGCCAGCCCAGAGAGTAGCATAACTTGGGCATAACTTTGAAGCAAAATACTAGAGCAGCCATAAGTCTGGGTGAGACAGTGGTGAGAACATCAAGGTCTGAAAGTCAACTACTGGAGGAATAAGGAGTCCAGGTCAGATACTGGAGACATTAGGAAATCTGAGGGTCAACTACTGGTAAGAACATAAGTCTGGACCCACTACCAGAGAACCTCATTTGCATATATACCTCTTTGTGCCTCAGGCAACTGAAAGACCATTGGCGATGCACTAGGTGGACTGAGTATCTACAATCAGGGATCTATAAGTGCATGGGTGTGTGTAGATCTGAGTACCAAAAGCAGGAGTGGGGCTCTAGGCCTCAGCCGCTCACATGGCCAGGTGCCAGCAGCCAAGAAGACCTGGGGATCCAGACCTGGATACACTGGATGTCTAAGACCAGCTACTAGAAGGAACCATATTGTCTGTATGTATTTATCACAGAATCATAGAATGGCTAAGATCATCTAGTCCAAGCCCCCTGCTCAAGCAGGGACATCTAGAGGAGACTCCACAACCTTTCTGGGCAGCCTGTTCCAGAGCTCTGTCACCCTCACAGTAAAGAAGTTCTTCCTCATACGGAGACGGAACTTATTGTGTTTTAACTTGTACCCATTACCCCTTGTCCTGTCACTGGCCAGCACTGAGAAGAGATAAGAGTGTTTATATGCATATATTTTTCATTAGCAATATTTCTGCTTAATCAACCATATAGAATAACAAGACAAAGATGTTTGTGATGTTTGCATTTGCACAAGTGCTCTGTTTTCTATCCATGTAGATCTGTGTGGCTAGCCATGTATATGTGTATATATTTTTTATATATATGTGTGCTTATGCAGCTATTGGTGCTGAGCCTGAAGATTTGCAGCTGTGTAGGCAACCTTTCCTCTGACAGATTTGGCAACTCCTAACACATTAAGTGGACTACTCCACATCAAAGTGCTCTCAAACTTCTACAGAAAATGAGCTTAGGTACCCAGCTCCCACAGGGAAATTTCCCAATGGAAATTCGTTGCCTAAACCAATTGACCAATAAGCATCACATTTTCCAAGATCAGTAAAGACAAAATAGCTCCAGCTTTGAAATTTAGCCTGGTGTAAACTGTATTTTACAATAACTGGGCCTATCTACCTTAATCTAGTTAATAGGAGTATATGTGGCTTAGAGCCTCAAGACGCCAAACACAAATGGCTAGGCTCCATCAGTTTTTCACAGCTGTGATATGAGAGTGGCTTTCAAGCAACACTGCTGCTCCTACCTGTAATACAAACACTGCTGAACTGCATTTGAATAGCATTAGTCCCTGAAACCTTGAAACAGTTTATGCTGTCACAGCTCTCCTGCCAGCACTACTTCATGATCAGCATCAAGCTCGGCCTCAGTTAGGACTTGCGCTCAACATCTGAGTGCTGATTTCTGCTCTGGGGGTCACCTGATTCTGACCAAAACACTCCCTCTGCATCTGCCTGCAACTGCCACTGGCCAATTTCAACATAACTTGACAGAAAATCATATACCTCTGATATAGTAAGTTTCTGTATTTTTTTCACAGAAATAGACAGAAAAACAGAGGGAGAGAAAACCTAGAAATATCCCTGCTGAGGAGGAAAAAAGTCAATCTTTATTAGACATAAATAATCCTTTAGCAGTTAACTCTTGAAAAACAAATGTCCAGGAAAACAGATTTAATTGATTCTAGAGCTCAAATTGATCCTGCTGTGTGCATGGGGGTGAGCTTGTACAGGCACTCTTCAGAAAAAAATATGCAGTGGTTAGACAAGGGACTAGTCAACACAGCAACACATGAAGCCAACACTTTGATTTGTATTTAACAAAATGGCTTTCCTGCTTTTTCCTGTCTTTTAAGCCTGATGTGACTTTGTGTCAATGTTCAAAAGTTATTCAAAAAAGTTCAAAAAAGTGGTTTCCAGGGACAAATATTTGTCTGCTCATTTTACTGTATATTGCTGGCTTTAGTCAATGGATCAATATGGAGACAATGGTATGGGACAGGCAGGAGGAAATATGACTATTTGGAATCCGGGACTCTTTTCTGCTGAAGTTTGCAGATGATACAAAGCTGGGAGGAGTAGCGGATACTCCAGAGGGCTGTGCTGCCATCCAGAGGGACCTGGACAGACTAGACAACTGGGCAGTCAAAAACCTCATGAAATTCAACAAGGCCAAGTGCACGGTCCTGCACCTGGGGAGAAATAACCCCAGACACCAGTACAGGCTGGGGACCGACCTGCTGGAGAGCAGCTCTGCTGAGAAGGACCTGGGCATCATGGTGGACAACAGCTTGACCATGAGGCAGCAGTGTGCCCTTGTGGCCAAGAAGGCCAACGGCATCCTGGGATGCATTAAGAGGAGCATTTCCAGCAGGTCGAGGGAGGTGATCTTACCCCTCTACTCAGCCCTGGTGAGGCCACATCTGGAGTACTGTGTCCTGTTCTGGGCCCCACAGTACAAGAGGGATGTGGAGCTGCTGGAGAGAGTCCAGTGCAGGGCCACGAGGATGATCAGGGGCCTGGAACATCTGCCCTGTGAGGAGAGGCTGAGGGAGCTGGGCCTGTTCAGCCTGGAGAAGAGAAGGCTGAGAGGGGACCTGATCTATGTCTGTAAGTGCCTCAAGGGAGGCAATGAGGAGGATGGGGCTGGCCTCTTTTCACTGGTGGTCACTGACAGAACCAGAGGAAATGGCCATAAATTGAAGCATCAAAAGTTCCACGGGAACTTAAGGAAGAACTTCTTGACGGTGAGGGTGACAGAGCACTGGAACAGGCTGCCCAGAGAGGTTGTGGAGTCTCCTTCTCTGGAGATCTTCAAGACCCGCTTGGATGCAGTCCTGTGCCACGTGCTCTAGGTGGCCCTGCATGTGCAGGATGGGTTGGACTAGATGACCTCTAGAGGTCCCTTCCAACCTTAGGCATTCTAATTACATAACTTTCCTGTATAGGTTTTAAAAGTAGTTTGAAGAAATGAATGGGAGTTTCCCTCACCTGGTGAGGTTTGAGGCTTTGGGATAATCCTTGTCATGGGGGACAGATGAGGTGGGATTTCTTCCTCCGCTCCACCCCAGCATCTTGTTTGAAAAGCAATAAGAATGAATTCCGAAGCATGGATAAATTGGAGCACTTGGATAAATTTTGCTTTTGTATGATAGTAGGCTTATTTTCTCAACTAAAAGGTTGTTTCAAGATGAAACAAAAAAGACAAAAAGAAAAAAAAGTTCTTCATGGAAAATCTCAAAATTTTGGAATTTCTGAATGTAAAGAGAAAACCAAAAGAGAATTAAGAAAATCTGAAGTTCATTTATAATTTTGGAAGCAAATATCAGATTAATTAGTAAGGTGATTAAGGGACTCAAGCATCTATCTTGAGAGGAAGGACTAAGCAAGTTAGGCCTGCTTATCCTGGAGAAGAAAAGATTGAGAAGAGATCTTATCTACATGTACAAATACCTGAGGGGAGAATGCAAAGAGGATGGGGCCAAACTCTTCTTGGCGATCACCAGTGGCAAGACAAGGAGTAATGGGTACAAGTGAAAATACAGGAAATTCCATCTCCATATGAGGAAGAGCTTCTTTCCTGTGAGGATGACAGAGCCCTGGAACAGGCTGCCCAGTCTCCTTCTCCGAAGATCTTCAAAACGCGCCTGGATGCCACCTTGTGCCATGTGCTCTAGGTGTCCCTGCTTGAGCAGGAGGTTGGGACTAGAGGATTTCTAGAGGACCCTTCCAACCTTAACCATTCTGTGATTCTGCTATTCTGTGATCACTCTTCAGTGTTTAAAGTAAGCTATCGGGCTGGAACTGGGGATTTGTCAGCAGGTTCAACAAGATACACTCAACCACAGGGAAAGCTTCAACACTGAACAACTGTAATAGTTAGATGATAACTCAGAAATATGCAGATTAACAGCAACATTTTGGCTAAATAAGTCAGAGAAGGCCCAGAGCAGCTTAGACTATACAGGAACAAAAAGGAAAATCATGAGAAAACAAAGTCACATAAATAAGAATGATGGCTAGTGAACCCTTACTGCCTTTAGTAATAATAATAATAAGCAGTTTTAAGTGGCCCTCACAGCTTATAGTTCTTTATGTTATACCTTTCAATGAGCCTTCTTTAAAAGTCTTTGTAAAAGGCTTTGTAGCTGAGCAAAAACATACATCTGGTGCTTTCAAGTAGGCCCATATAAAATTCAATCGCCTCAGTTGGAGGGCAGCAATGGGGTCAGAGATCCTCCCAGGAGCTTGAAAGATCCTCTGAGGCAGACCCAACTGAGCTCTACACCAAGAACACCCAAAGGAGGCTGACAAGAAGCTACTGTGGGCGTCCAGCCCCAAGGCCTGGGCACTAGAGATGCAGAGAGCAAAGGTAGTGAATAGTACATACCTAGGTCCCAGCATAGCAGAGCGGATAAGCCAACTAATGTCTCAGGTCAAGCTCAAATTCCTATACACATAGCTTTCTGTGTTTCTGGAACTGTGTTTTGGGGGAATAATTTAGATTACACAGCAAGGTAATTAGTCTTCCCCTGTAGCTCTGTTACCGCTGCATCAGCTGCCATAACGGACAGAACTGGCTATCGTAACACTGCTTTGTAGTGACAATTAGATTGGTTGAATCTGCTTGGCCTTGACTTTCAGTGCAAGCAAAGCTGGATAGATGTGCAAAAAAAGCCTTGTGAAGAATCCCAAAGTGAATGCTCCTAAATGATCCAAGGAAGATAAATCTACCCAAAGAGGGAAGCTAGATTTTCCATGTCATTTAAGACACTTTAATTTTTATGATGCTTCTTGTTGAAAAGGGTATTTGGAAATGGCAGAGCTGCTTTCGGCATCCTTCATGCAGAGAATCTCAGAAAAAAAAAAAGAATTTCCAATTACATTGAGTCCAGAATCCTTGGTCTCAGGCAACCAGTGAAGAATTGTTTTAGACTGTATTCCAAGGCAAAAACTGTACTAGCTCCTGCCCTCACTTTTTTCATTTGCCAAGTTTTCCCAAAATTGTACGTTGAGGACATTGGAAAGCTCTCTAAACTGTGGTCTAGAAATGTTTTTGTGCTCTTTTGAGACTGTTATCAGCAGTGGCCTATGGCTAACATCCATCACAAATAGAGCTGGTACATACAGTAGGGTGTTGGCATGCTTGCGGAGATATCGTTATTTGCTACCTAATCCCTTGGTTTTACATAGATCTTTATAACCAATCCATCACTGATACAGCACAGTAGCTTGCTTGATTCAAGTTAAGCTTTCCCAAATGAAGAAACTAAATAGCACGATACTTTTCCTTCCTGTAGGAATCCGTCCTACAGGGCTTACCTGTGAAGTCCAAGACTTCTCACAGATACAAGGCCAGAAAAAGAGAACTGATTTAAGATGGAAGGCTATGCAGCAAAATCACAGAGTAGTAATTCTGTGGGAATTAAGGTGGAAAGGGACTTTTGAAGGTCATGCAGAACAAGTTAATTCTCCCAACAGCCATAACTTCGAAGTTAGGTCAGGTTACTCCAAGCGTGCTCCAATTTGAACAGTTCTAACAGTTCCCTGTTGGAGTTGTGCCAGTGCCTCACCACTGCCATTTATAAAATGTTTTTCCTTAAACCAAGTCAGAGAAGATACAGAAGATACATCATTACAAATGTGAAATCACAGCTTTACATAGCTGCCTATCTGATGGAACTTAGGGACTCAACTTGTTTCTAAAGGCTTTTTAAATCTATTAGAACAATTTCCTTATCTATCTCCGTTGTACTAAGCTTGAAAAACTACTGTCCAGGAAGCAGCTAGACATCATTGACAAACCCATATATTCATGCTTCCATGTGAGGGGAATTTGGTCAGTGTGTAGTTTCACATGCTGTGCTGCTACCACGTATTCTACCGGTCACTGACTCCTTGCCAGGTCTTCCGCAGGTATTCTAGCAACACAAAGCAAGAGAGGAAAATGTGTACCTAATTTCAGTTGAGCATTAAGACAACATCAAAGTTTCCCAGGTCTGTCAGTTGGTATGATCTTAAGAAACACTGCTGTGTAGTTCTACCACAGTTGTAGCCTAAATATCTTCATCAGACATTCCTGTGCAGAGTTCACACTGGTAAGTTGTATCAATATCATTTATTTTGTTCCCATAAATCTGCAAAGCAGCTGCAATGCTGCCTTACTCATCTTAAACTTGATTTTTAAAGACACTTTCTGTTCAGAAAGTTTCTGCTAAACCCACAGCTTTTTTGCATACTGATAGTTTAGTAAGTTCCACACTGCAATTCAATTCTTGTATTTAGTGAATATTAAATATGCCATATTCATACGTGAAAATCCCACGAAATCAGAAGCCCAAGCACATATGGGCAGTAGAAGGAAAGAAAATGAACCCGGCGATTTGTTTTGGTGTTACATCAAATTCAGCTGGATACCTGGTATTCAGTCTGCCCTTTTCCCACAGGCAAGCTTCATGGCTTTCAAGCGTTCCAACCATCTTCCAATAAGAAAGAAAAATTCACAAAAGTATGCATCTATTGATTTTTTTTCCCGAATCTTTAGTATTACTTAAGGCTTAGCATTTAACTTATTCCATGCAACAGTTATTTTCCGTTACCTTCCTAACATGGCTGCTGCACCTCCTAGGCTTTAACAACAGGCAACAACAAAGTAAGTAAAAATAGGGTAAATCTAACACCCATAAAGGACACTTCAACAGGTTACTTTTAACCATTTCCATGCTATGTTGGTAGCTGTTTCACAATTCTAAACATTCATATTCATATTTTCCTTTTTTTCTTTTTTTTTTTTTAAAGGGTGGTTCTGCCAGATGTTCTCTATGCATTTCCTACCACAGGAAAACATTCACCACCTCAGGCTGTGTTAGACTCAGCAAAGCAAGCTATTAGAAGGATAGCAAGCTATTAGAGGATGCAAAAGGAGAATATTTAGTCCTGGCCCACAGATGATCCAGGACTGGTTTCCTCAGAAGTTTAGGGCAGTGACTAATGTGATTCAAGATGATGTTCTCCACTCCTCCTCCTCCTCCTGAGGAATTGCAGTGTCACAGGAAGGTGCACATTCACGGTTCTGACATAGACTTCTGTGACCAGGCATATCAACAGATCTGCAAGTTATTGAGTGGGCATACAGCAAGCCTCCATTTCTGAGGGGTCTGGTCTTCTGAGAATAAATAGCTAAGTTTCCAAGCTATTTTCACACTGTGCTAAAAAGAGCAATTAAAAAGATTTAAATAAAATTGTTTAATCATCTTTTTTTTTCTGTTCAGGTAAATATAGTATCCAGTCAGTTTTGATTTTCATTCACAGTGAAATCCATGTTGCTTTCAAGTCAGCAGCAACATTAACTTTGCAAGTGAAAATATGTTCAGTTTTTAACTCTGCTACTAACTGGCCATGGAACCTAGGATGAATATTATCATTTCCTTATATACTTCAATTAAACATATACTTAGCTGTAGTAAATATCATAGTGCTTGATCAGGTCTTCTCTAACAATGTGAGACTTTTAAGTGAATAGCTTATTTAAATCAAACATAATATTTTGAAAGAAAAAAAAAAGGGAAAAGATATTTTTGTTATTTGTTTTTAAGTTATTCTGCCTGATACGACGAAAACCATTTAATGTGTACTAAACCTGCATTTCTGTTTTAGCATTTCAGAAAATCTTGGGGAAAGGTATCAATTAATTTCAGATAAGCTACAGTTTTTACATAAGCACATGCTAAATGCATTTGGCTTTTATTGTGTCAGGTATGATGACAAATACCACAGTAGTTTTCATAGAGTTGCTCAATCTTACTTTTTATGGATGTATCTCAAATTTTATGATATTTAATATTTATCTGAAAAGGGGAATGATTGTTCTTGCATAAGAACGTCTATACAACTTCCTTCAAGATTTCTTTTTTTATAAAACTTATTTTCCTTAATAGATTTTTGTTTTTGTGGTTCGGAGGAAAGATTATAATGCAAAATAAATGTTCTTTAAGGGCGCAGAAATAAGATAACACTTAAAAAGATGATCAACCTGAATTTTTGAGTACTTTGGTCAGAAATGTTTCTGTTTCAGGCATAGGCTAGATGTTGCCTGGTCTTGATTATTGATATTGTTCTTTCAAAATTACTCTATATACTAGTGTCCTATAATGCAAATGATGGAGCCCTGTCATTATTATGGAAGCTTTTGGATTAATTGCTTAGAATATGTATGGTATCAGTGCGAACTCCACATGTGTTTGCATATCTGGTAGTATGTAGGATGTAATAAATGCTTGCAGTCTTTACATATTTCATTCAAAAGAATGCAGAAAAAAATGCCAAATTCGAGGTTGAAAGCTATTTGACACACTTAAGTCAGTCATTTCATATATTTTGATTTTCTAAAATGCAATAAGAAGGCACAGTATATTCCATCAACTTCTGCATGAAAATTTCTATAAGCAGTATCATCTCTGGTTATTGTGGGAGTGGGGATGCGATATGCTTTCTCAGGATTTTCTCCATTGTGTTTATCAGTCAGGGTTCGCAAAATTTTTCTGTTGGTGCTTTTCTCCAGGAAGTGAAGTCACCATGGCTGAAAAAAGGTAGATAAGACAGGCTTCCAAAGGTGCACTTAAAACATGAAAAACAAGATTTTTTTTTATGATGCCATTAGTCTCAAGTGAACCAGAGTGTGATTTTCTGTAGTAATAACCACAAGGTCATATACTCCAGGACTATGCACTGGCAGGACAATTCCCGACAACTGGAAATAAATAAGGAAGCGGAAAAAAGAGAAATGCAGGAGGGAACAGGGAGGGTCAACTCTTGAGGGAGAGGGCCCACATACCTACCAAAGGGAGAGGAATAGAAGAGGGAGAGCCGCCAAGAGCCCATCCATGGACCCATCTAGACCCACTCATTCCGACAAGGTTTCAACCCAGAAAAGATACTGAAGAGAATGAGAGGTGATAGTCTCTGTCCTTCTGCTTCAGGAAATGACTCAGTGAGGAAGAATGGTCTCAGCAGGCCTACAGTGGGGACCTGCAGAAGTAATCTAGTTTGGAACAAACACAGAGGATGGCAAGGGCAAGGGCAAAAAAAAAAAAAAAAAGAAGGGGGAAATAATTGAAGAGAGAAAATAGAACACATGAAAAAAAAAAAGGAGAGAATGGAGAAAAAAGAAGTAGAGAACCAAGAGGAAGTTAAAAAAAAAGCACATAAAAATGTGATAACTTGAAGATACAAGAAACTTTTCAATATTCAGATCAATACCAGATTTAAGAAGGTTAGCTGAGAACTTTACTCAGGTCTGTTATGTAATGCTCAAACCTTAGCACCACACTCTAGATCCTATGAAGTCCACAGGATCACAAGAGCTCTGTCCTGTATATTCTGTCCTCTGATAATTTGCATCCTTACACTTCAGTTTTGAACTCACCAAAGAGATCCCTGGAGCATTTAAACCATTTGGTGACTTGTACCTTAAGCAGAATGAACCTTCCCGGTCAGCATAATGCAAGCATTGTATTACCACAGTCCTGCACCAGGATATTGAATGTGCAATGGTAAGAAATATCAGAGACACAATACAAATATAATAGGACATTTCATTTCAGAGGTAGGTTTCCTAGAGATTGAACAATTATTTTTTTGAATAGAAATCAGAAAGACTATTCTTAATGTAAAAATACAGATAGAGGTCGCATAAAGAATGTCCTGGATTTTCTCACAGGGAAATATGCTGAGAGACAGCCTGTACAAATGTGCTACAGGTGTGGACCTACGCAATTAGGGTGCACTCTATGCAATTGCTGTGAGTATGATCATAACAATGGGTTGTTGATGACTATGACATTATCAGGTCAGGACATTCCTGTATTACCTATGCTACTTTGTCCCTGTTTTATCTGTCAGGAGAGAATTAATAATAAAAATACCTGAGGTTCAAATCAATTATGGCAGTTTTATATTCATTTAGTCTCTTTTTTAAAAGTGCAGGAACTTCTTTCCTCTTTTTAGATATGGCAATAAAAGTGGCCTCCAATACTGATGACCACAGACACTAGATATTTTGCAGACTTCATTGTGCTGATTGGCAAAAGGTCTTCTAAATCCAAGTTCTTAGAAGAAGAGGAATTACACAAAATGTGAAGACAAATTCCAAATGATATAAACAGAAAATATACATTTTTTTCCTACCAGCTTTGTGGGTCTAAAAATGGCTGCTGAGATGGAGTCAAGCTGTGCAGTGTATGTACGGGACATTATTTTTTTAAGATATGGCTAAAATTATCACCCTGATATGCAACCCTGCAACATTCGGCATGCCGCATGAAGTGATAGATGCATTACAGGAAGTCATTTTCACAAATGTGGGCAAAATAAAACATTGGTATTCTTATACTCAGATGATGAATTACAGGCACACACACACACACAAACACACAAAAGTAGTGCTGTATATCCATTATATAAAGGTTTCCACAACCCAAAAGAAGCAACAAGATGAAAAATCGTACTTGCAAAAAGTACAGATACAATGTCAACTTAGCTCTTTCATGTACTCGCAAGTTCTTCACTTTTGATTGTCTGTGTTTGCAGCCTTCCTTTCACAGTGAACCAAATAATTCTTTCCAAACAGAAACTAGGGAACAACACTGGTCTCCTAAGTTTCTTCCATCTTGTCACTGTGGATAGGAAGCCACCTCTTCTGAATGCATGGCCTTCCACGGTCTCACAGCTGGCCTCATAGGCCAGAATAGGCTCTTATACCTCATGCCGCTTTCCCAAGCGTATAACGCACTCACTTGATAGCCTTCATTTTGGCAGAGCTGCAACTCACTCCACATTATTTTGAGTATGTGTGGATTTGTTTTTTATTATGCATGTGTTTTGTTTGTTTTCTGGAAAAAAATCAAGCAATTGACTTCTTATTATAGCTTGATATCTGTAAGATGCATGGCAAAAGCTTACAAGTTGGGTACTGCTAATCATGGGCAATATAGATAGAAACTCCTCAGCTTTGTAATTGACTTGAGGTCAAGGGTGTCTCCCTATGGTAGATATCCCTAGCTGTGTAGACAACCAATGTGAAATCTCCTATCAGGTAAGCCTTGAGTTTCAGAAAACACAATTCAGACTCTGAAGAGAAGGCCTGAGACCTGCATAAAAAATGTTGTATTTAAAGTCTTTAAATGTTATATTTATTTGGGCTCATTTTCTTCTGGTTTCTTCTGGTTAATTCATTATTTCTAGCATTCCATTTTGCTTTCTTCTTCAACAAAGTTTAAATATTCGTAAAACAAGACAGCTGGTCCAACCTTTACTGGCTTATGCAAAGTAAATCAGACTGAACTGAAAATATGCTTAGGAAAAATTGTTTATTTTCAATTAAATAAAAATGTAAGCTTGTAATAGGCTTTGTCAAAATGAAAACACTGGATATGAGTCTACAACTGAAATTAAAGACATGCTTTGTAACATCAGACAGAAAGCATATTAAACATACAGCAATTTGCAGCGGGCTAATTTCTTCAGGAAATGAAGTCTCTGGATGCACAGTCTGTGTGCCAGCTATTGCGTGCATCTCCCTGCTCCAGCATTCTTTCCAGTTGCTTCTCGACCAGCCTAGTCTGATGGAGCCATAAAGGATACAAAGCAAATAAGTTCATATGACTTCCTTGAAAACAATGGGAAGAAAAGAGCCCTGCTAGGATACTCACTGAGAAAACAGACTCCATAATCAGTCAACAATTACTGAAGATAAGGGCCATTTCTATTTTGTTTCTTAGATTTATGCCTCTGGAAATAAGGCAACCATTGTTGGAAGCTGCATTTACACTGTCCTGAACCAGAGGCATGATAACTAAAATTAATGTTAGAATTCAATTTCAGAATGAATAATAAAGCATATTAGCATGTTTTCTTACACATACACAACCCTGACACATAAGAAACAACAAAAGGAACAAGACTTCTGAAGAATTGTTTGGGGAATCAACACTGCATCACAGTTTAATACCTCCTTTATTAATAAGTCATTTATTTGTCCATTCATTACCAAATCAGAATATTTATGAGCCCACAATAACATTAGGATATATTTTGTAACTCCTTGCTGTAGTCTTTCTGTTAGGATGACTACAGAACCCAGTTCAACATCTTCCTGGTAAGAGAGGGAGGAGGAAGAAACTTGTTGTTTAGCTATTTTACTGTTCCTTTGAATTCCTACAATATACTAGCAGAACATATAAAAATCCATTATTATCAAAACTTAATTAATAACTGATTATCAAAACTTAATTATCAAGACTTAATCTTGATAATCCCATTGTGTTCAGCACAGATGCAATATTATCTGGAGTTACTTACAGCAGGGGTGTGCCAAGATGGGCCTTGACCAGCAAGTCCACCAAATTTCTGTCTCTGAATCATGTCTGCTAACTCATCTATCAATGCTATTCTAATTTTGCAGATGAATGGATGGCCATTTAAATAAGATTACTTGAACTGGTGAAATAACTGGAGTTATTTTCTTTAGACCATCACATGTTTTCATATTTATCACACAATCCTTGGCTTCCTTGCTGTTGAAGGATTTGAACAACAACCTGATTGGATTTCAAGCATCAGGAAACTCTTACACTGAAAAACTCTTAGTTAAACTTTCGTCCAAAATTATCAGAAAAAAATGGCAAAGTACATTCACATCCCCTCAGTTCCCTAAACTTCTACTTGTAGCTGCCAAAACAAGGCAAATGGACAGGAACAACTCTTGTCCCATTGTTCTAGAAAGCCCTATCCCCTTTTGTACTCCATTCAAAATCTTTGCAGAGCATCAAACAAGAAGTAGTGAAGATCATTTTAAGAATTTGGGAATCAATACTTCTGTTCCTGAAATATATCTCTCCATGCAGACTGAGCTGGATACATTGGGGACTGCTGCCACTGGGACTGATGGCACAGAACATGCCCAGCACAGAAGAGACTGCAGGCTCCAAAGTCTGAAAGAGATGCGGAGACAAATTTGGACAAGTCTATTGTGTGTGAACCTGCAGGTAAATTTTTTTTGTCTCGCAGGTTTGACACATACATATCTCAGTCTTTGGGGTTATGGCTATCAGTGCATTGCTCTGTTGCTGCATCTCTTTTCTGTGAGGTACACTGAACTGATAATACTCTAATGTTCCTTTTCACAATAGCACAGCATGAGTACAACTAGCAGCAGCAGCAATGAACTGACACTGCAACTTGTACAGCAGTGTCTAGGCTCTGCTTAGAACTTTAGAGGACATCATTGGAAATTATGAGGGTCCTGGGGACCTCAAAGGAATTTGATAGTGATTACAGCTAACAGGAAAAGGGAACTGGGCAAGGACAGTTACAGGAAGCCCTAACTTCTCCCGGAAAAAGCTCTAAGTAGGTGGAGCCACCACTAATGAGCTCTCTTGATTGCCCCTGATCAGAAGTTTGAGTATTTGATCCAGGTGGTCCTTGATTAGGGTAGGTCAAGCAACTTGTGAGTCAGTACTAAGGAGAGGGCTATATAGGACCCAGGCCTTATGTGCAATTAGCATGTGTAGTGAACAAATGCAGTAGTTTATGCAGGAGATACCTTTGCTTCCACTCCTAGTAGTGTGTGCTTCCTCAGGTATGATCATAATATGCTGCAGAGCACTTTCCCCAGTAGCTGTTCAAGTCACTGCATCAGCTGTGTCAGAGGCTTTGACCCAGGCAGGCCCTCTGATAGCAGATACAGCTCTACAGGACTCAGACTGCCAGGAGGGCTTGGAGTCTCACCATGAGGTCTGGGCTGACAGTGAGCTCTCTTGGAGAAGGCATGCTGTTGTTGATGATTTGTTTTGACATGTAAAGGAGTTATGGGAGGAAGTCAGCAGCCTTTATAGCATCTGTGAAGACAAACAGAAAATAGGGTATTCCTGGAGACCCAGTAGTTGCAAGAGTTCTAACCTTGCACAGCAGACAAGTTACTGGAGAGCACTGTGCTGTGTAAAATGATATATAATAGCAGTGTAGAAGGCGACCACTTCTTCTGGTCACTTCTCATAGGACAAGAAAGGTGATTAATCCTCCTCAAGATTGGCAGCTGAGTTACAGCTTTAGTGCTCTACAGATTGAGGAGGAGCTGGGCCTGACAGCTTTTTGACACAGGTGGTAGAGGAGCCAATAAGGAGAGGCTTGCTGCTGGAGTTTGTGCTAACAAACAAAGAAGGGCTGGTTGCAGGTGTGAAGGTTGATAGCAGCCTTGATGGCAATGACCATGAGATTAAAGAGTTCAGGATCATGCAAAGAGGAAAGACGGCAACAGGTAGGATGCCAAACTGGGATTTCAGGAGAGCAAGCTTTAGTGGTCTCAGGAACCCATGAGTTATGGATTGCTTTGTAGGGAGGATAGAAACTCTTTATTATATCTGTTGCTATCATCATCATTGTTAAGCACATTTAGTGTCAGAGCAGAAGAGTAATAAATTAGGCTCTGTCATGCAAATTGAACCAAAAAACTGATATTATATATATTCATGTCAAAGCCTATTGTTAGGCCCCAAATCTGCTTATTCTCCTCAGGCGTACACCCCTTTGCCTTAGGGGCAGGTGTTGCTCAAGGCAAGCATCACTATCAACACTGAAGTTTTTTTTCCACTAATGAGTCAAGAGAAGTATTGGGTGCCTGACATAACCCTAGGCCAATGCCCCCCTAGATATCTCTAGGCTATGTAGTGCTCACCTTCAAGTTTTTCCATTTATATAAGCTGAACAGCTTGACACTTCAGCCCAGGCCTCTCTCCTTGGCTAAACTCCTAACCTCAGCCAGGTAAAACTTGTTTATGAATCCTATTTGTATTCCTTTCAATTGAGTAGGTAGCTATATCCCAATGATAACACATAAATGCAATGATTCAAAAGGGCAAGCTCCACAAAAAGGGGGAAATTGAGGAAATTAATTTTCATAGGAAAACTCAGGCATAAAAGTGCGAATGAATAAAGTCAGGTTGTTTTTTAAATTTATTTAATTCTTGATTAATACAGTTCCACTCCCCCCTAAGGCTGGTCAGAAATAAATTAAACCACTGATGACAGATTAAATAAAAGACTGCCCCCTGATTTATTTTCCCCTTAAACAGATTGACAATTAGCAGTCTTTAAACAGTTTTGGTCTCCAGACCTCTTCTTTTCCCTATTCTCCTACACAATAAAGAAGAAACTCTTTACCCTTTAATTCCTCCTCTTAAGATGGACTCCTATTGCATATGTCATAAAATAAAGTTTGCTAGAGCACAAATACAAAGAAAATATCTTTCTTGGTCTGTGTGGGTGTATCTCTGGTACAGCCTTAAACAGTAGTATACCGCATGGTTATTTTTATTATATTTACTCTGAATTTAGGCTGTCTAATCCTTTGGGGCTGTGCACCCATTAAAACACACCTGCTTATGAATTTGTGTATTATCTGTGTCCCTCTGGATAACAAATGGCACTGCAGTATTCTGATTTTGCAGGAGCTGAAGTGTGTATTTCTGAAGGCTCAGGTGAAGACTGGTTTTCAGCTCAATGAAGAGATTCCACTCATTATGTCATGTCATAGCTTCCTTCTCAAGGTAACCCTTGATATACACCTTCTAATCCTGGCAATATTGTTGACTCGTCAAAGAATTGTGTACCAATCACTTCATAAGGTAGTGAAATTCTGTATGGAAAGTTACTAGGGAGAACAATGCATTACTATTGCAGCATAAAATCCATTAAGTTGCCATTTATGTCTCACCAAACCTCACCAGAAAGCACTAGTCTAAAAATGGAGTTTCTTTCGTATGGCTTTTTTTTTTTTTTTTTTTCAAAAAAAAATACCCAAAAAGTTTCTGGAAAGGCTTCAGGAAATTAAAACTGCTCATACTTGGCATTTTGATATATGTTAAGAATGCTGCATGTGCTTGATATAACACTGGAGCATTTTGTTTCAGTGCTGACTCTTTATGTTTAACTAAAGTCTGTACATTTAGAAAAAGAAAATCCAAACGTTCATGCTTTCCAAGCTCTAATTTCAAAACAAAATTGTCCAAATGTTTGCAATATTTTGATTCTATCATTGTATTAAGATGAAAAAATAAATAAGTAAATAAATAATAAGAAGAATGTATTCAGCATCATCAGCAGTAGCAGGATTAATTATGATCTCAATGGTACCAGCAAAATCCCCACGGTGTTCACTGTGCTTGTCCCAGTGCAAAACCTTGGACTTTGGTAAGCCACTCTGTTAAACCAGAACAAATATGCCTTGTTCTGTAATGTTAATTTCTTTAAACAAAGATATGGCAATATCCTTGGCAATATAGCAATATCCTTGGTTATGACAAGTTGATTTTTGTAATTTAACTGAAATCTGATTAAAATGTTATGTTTTTACCAGTAACTTTTCAGAAATAAACAAATAAGCAAAAAAGGCAGGTGAACAGGCCCTAAGAAACCTCAGATTGTTTTAAGAGGTTGTCCAGATAGTCCCAAATTTCAGAACCAAATTATCCACATCAAGTTTATAGAGAAATTAGGAGGCACACCAGTTCACAAGATTTTATTCAAATAAAACCTGAACCCACTTTCTATGCTGATGAAATATTTGGCACAGTTGATAGTGAAATTACTTCAGGCAAAACTCTAAATAGTTTCAGTGAAGTTTACTTTACAGGAGTTCCCTTCAACAAAGGAGTGGTTACTCTACGGAGCAGAACAGCCAATTCCAACTACCCCGATCTCTAAAACAGAGAACAAGAACGCACAGCTTAACTACCTGGAAGGCCTCAGGTGGACACAAGCTACCTCCTTTCAGCAATTACTGGAATATTTCACTGTGTTTCTTGGACACATACACAATTTGGTATTGGACTCGTGTTCATCTGCAGAAAGGATTGAGTTGGATCTCCTTGTTTCCAAAGGTTTGACTGAATTCTATCCAGGTTGTTAGATGGCTAGCACAAACCAGTTTTAAAACCACCTTAGTGTGGTACTTCCCAGTCTAAGAAACTTAACTGAGAAAAAGATTCATGCCTAGTGGATTCCTAAGACAAGCATAAAAAGGATGCATTTCTTTTCACCTTCTACTATAAACATACCTTGACAAGATTTTTTTGAATTGACAACACAATCTAGAAAAAGACAAATGGTCCGTTTTTTAGTAAGCTCTGTGTGATAGTGTGAAGTCTTAGATTCATATTCATTCCTTCTAAATTTTGATACGTATCTGAAATGCCTCATTTAGAAAGTTAGAGGGCTTATACCATAAATGAGCAGAGATAGTTGCTTCCAAAGAGCATAAAGAACTCATGAGACTAAATTAGTCTAAAACACTTCTAGAAGCAAAGGCTATCCCACTCCCAACTGAGGAAACTCTGGCAGATACTGGCATTTGTGGAACTCAAAGGAGTCAGCTTGTAATTGCTGGAAGCAGCTAACACATTGTAAATGTGTTAGTACATTGCTAGTATATTGTAAATTCCTGTGTAAACAAACTCTTGAAACTATTGCTTCCACTTTAACAAGCACAATAATTTTAACAGATCAAGATCCTCCACTCAAGGCTTTGAATGCTCAGTTTTCTGATCCAGATCTTTTGTCTTTCCCCAGTCCTTAAGAGTATGTTGAATATTCCATCTTTGTCCTGAGCAGGCCTGCATCACAAGTCTATACGAAGCCTGATTGTCTTTTGTGATTTCAAGGCACCTTCTAGTGTTTCTGTTGATTACTGATGATCCCTGCAAAAAGAAGGAAAATATAAGAAAAGATATGGGCTTAAAAGTGTACTGCTCAGTTCAGAATAATTCTCTTGGCCTCTACAAATGAGTATGATGAATTCACGGAAGTCACAGACAGGAAATAAAAGTTTTCCACTTTTTCCATGCTAATGAAGCATGATAGCTTTTGGAAATATCCAATGTTTATGAAAATATATTTACAAACTTACTCTGTTTTTGTTTTCTGAGGGTTTTTAAAGTTCTGTTTTGTGGTGGTATTTTTTACAGCTCAGAAATCATTTTAGTAACTTTCATACTTTATCAAGTTCTGCAGGAAAAGAGCTAATAAAAGATCAAGAGAATATTCTCCTCTTATCTCTGTTAGTATTTCAATGTAAAATACGGTGAATAGGATGGGTGTGACTAAGTCCACTCATCATTCTGGAAATAATGATGTTTATAATAGGCTGGGCTACAGAACCAACAAGATCTTAACAAGCCTCATTAGGCAACCAGTTCTTTTACTCTCCTAATGTTTGACTCTTATCTCTGTTAGTATTTCAATGTAAAATACGGTGAATAGGATGGGTGTGACTAAGTCCACTCATCATTCTGGAAATAATGATGTTTATAATAGGCTGGGCTACAGAACCAACAAGATCTTAACAAGCCTCATTAGGCAACCAGTTCTTTTACTCTCCTAATGTTTGACACACACAAATAACTGAAGATTTACTTTTAAGTTGGGTCTAAAATCTTTCAGAAACATACCTTCACCTATTTCTAAGTTTTGTGCTTACAGACCAGACTTAATACAAGAAAAAATCTGTGCTATCAAAAATTCAAAAAACAAGAAACGCCGTGGGCTTAAAAATGTACTGTTCAGTTCAGAAGTAATTTTCTTGGCCTCTACAAATAATCCGATGAATTCATGCAAGTCACAGACAGGAAATAAAAGTTCTGCACTTTTTCTATGTTAGTGAAGCATGACAGCTTTTGGAAATCTCCAATATTTATGAAAATATATTTACAAACTTACTCTGTTTCTGTTTTCGGAGGGTTTTTTAAATTCTGTTTTGTGGTAGCACTTTTTACAGCTCAAAAATCATTTTAGTATTTTTTATACTTTATCAGGTTCTGAAAGAAAAGGACTAATAAAAGATCAAGAGAATATTCTCCTCTTATCTCTGTTAGTATTTCAATGTAAAATACGGTGAATAGGATGGGTGTGACTAAGTCCACTCATCATTCTGGAAATAATGATGTTTATAATAGGCTGGGCTACAGAACCAACAAGATCTTAACAGGCTTCAGTTCTTTTACTCTCCTAATGTTTGACACACACAAAGAACTGAAGATTTACTTTTAACGTAAGGTGCGTCTGAAATCTTTCAAAAATATATCTTCATCTTTTTCCAAGTTCTGTATTTACAGACTATACTAAGGTCAAAAACAACTCTGCTATCAAAATTTCTGTTCTAGAGACTCTACAGAGCCATATTATTTGTTTGTTGTCTTTTCAACCCTAGACTCAGTTACTCTCCCAATATTTGTCTCCTGTTTAGTATTTTACTGAGATTAGAGGCCCACAGTTTATATAAAGATTAATTACTTATTAATTGTACAAACTGATGAGATCTGAACTGCCTGAGAAGGGAAAAGCTTCATGGCTTCCTGTCTCACCTCTTCCACCTATTGTTGCTGCTGATTTATCCCGCTGCAGCATCTGTCAGCTGATTGAACGCAACGAAGAGACAATGATAGCAGACTATGAGATTATCATTTAGAATCTTGTCAGTGTCAGCTGCCACAAATATGGCACAAATGAAGACAAATGAACTATTCACCCACTTGACAGTTTTATCTTTAGCCTGATCCCAGAAAGGATGAGCCCAGCCTGATCCCTAACAAGAACTTCCATGCTAAAATGTTGTTTCTAAAGAGCACCAGAAAGTGCTGAGGACATGGAGATAAGACTGCTGTTCTTTCCCCAGAACGAATTTGTCCCACGATGAGGTTGGGAAAACTAATGGTAGACAGCAAAGAGAGCTCATATCTTATAGTCTGACCATCAAAAACATGAGACACCTAGTCTTGCACATTTCCTGACTGCTAAATGAGCAAGTGAGAATTTCTTACCTGCCCATGTAAAAGGTTTTAGATTAAGCCACTTAATTCCACCAAGAAAGACAGGTGTACAAATCAGTGCTTGTAGCTCAGACAACATATGGGAACTGGTTAAATTCTGACAGGTCAGTCAGCTGTGTATGCGTGACTGTTCCCTGTGTCTGTTGACAAGGGTCTCGTACCCTTGCAAACTCGTTGACTTCACCTTAGCTCTTCCACTGACACATGCAAGTCCTGAAATCGAAACAACCCTATTCAGAAGTCAACCTTTTTGCAAGGAAAATGTTTAGGATTCCTCTTAATGGGAAAGCTTACTGAAATGTGGGGATATAGAAATGTACCTACTTGCTTAAAATCCCAGTACATGTTCAGGCCTTTATTCAAAGCTGTGTCACATTGCTCTAAAACTGGCAGGTCTCCACTCCCAGGGTCAGTTAGACATCGATCAATCATATTCAGTCGGGCACGCAAACCTCCTATGTATATTTCTCCTGTGCTGTGATAAAAGATATGCTGAAAGAGAAGGTGACACCATTGTCAATGAATTAAAATAGCATGGAAAACTCGGATGGTTCTGCAATTCACAGTTAGTTTGGCTGTACAGAACCAGCATTCACCAGGATGAATTTGATCCCCTACAAGGGACAGCATCTGCAATTCTGTCCCCACCTCCACTAAAACAAGTCATAGCAGAGGAGGTTCCTCTGGAGATCTAAGTACATGAATGGAGGCTTTTGGTTTAGCCTTACAAAAAAGGTAAGACCTCATGTTAATGCTAACTATGTTTTTGATTAACAGAAGATCAATGGACTGAATAGGAGAGACAATGAGCATTCCTCATATCTTGCTGCCTGTCCTCTCAGAAGAAGGGAAGATGAGGTTTACCACTCAGCTGCAAATACCTTGCTTTTATTATAGTCAAAGGAAAGCCTCCATTCACGTACTTAGATCTCCATAGGAACCTTCTCTGCTATGACTTGTTTTAGTGGAGGTGGGGACAGAATTGCAGAATTTACTGAACTAAAGGTTTATCTTCCCCTCTAGATAGCACAGAGAGTTTTGAAATGCTCATTTCATAGCCCCATGGGAAGTTAAATTTTGGTTATGGCTCACATGTGAAGTTTGCATTACCTGTGGTGAATATGCATGACAAACATACATAATTGGTGTATTTCCAGGAACAGGACCTTGATCAATACAGATATCTTCTTTCAATGTGTTTTTCATCTGCAAGATGAAATAGGAAATTTACTGTAAGGAACAGCTATCTTGTTTCCAACACTTCACCAGTAATTTTGTAACTCTCCTGCGAGCAAAGCTATTTTATTCAGAGCTCTGAATCAAATCCTGAAGTGGAAAGTACAGGATTGTGGGGGTTGCAGCCGTACTGTGAACGAGACCTGTTGTACGTGACAGAAACAGAGATAAGGAATGGCAGACGGAAGATCTCGCGGGGTCACGGAACGGGCAAGGCTTTAACCATATTAGGGCAAAAAGTGATATCTGGAGCCTAATTGGTACATAAGACAACTTCCACCTGGACAGAAGTTATAAGAACCAGCAGCGTATTTCAATAAACGTCATTTGGCATATCATCTCATAGGTGTCAGTGCTTCTTGACCCTGAGGTGGATGGCCTCAATATTCCCTCTATAACCACGGACAACCACCACGGGTTGATAACGAACCCGACACAGGATGAAGTCAAAAAAGAACCTCTGACTATCTGCAGAAATGATTATCATAGCACAAATAAGAAGCAAATCAAAGACTCAGCATTACTAGATGATATTGATCCATTCTTATTCCTCACTTAGTAAGTCTTACATGCAATAAAACAATCCATATTATGCACTTTCCCAAACAACTTTTATGCTCGCACCAGTACATACAAAATAACAAGTTTAGAGATTCTAGAGTGGCGACAAATATGAGCAAGAAAGCCTTTCTAAAAAATTATATCACAGACTCTACTCAAACCATAGAATTGTTGACAACATCTCTTTTTAACACTGGAGTTAATTAATTGTCCCATATTTGAAACAAGTAGACTCAACTCAATACTAGACTCAATAGACTCAATACTTACTGTTCCATAGGCGACAATGTTGGGCAGAACTAATAAATTAGGGTAAACATTTTTAATGTACCAGTCAAAGCTTTTACAGTTCATTTTTTTCCTTAGTTCCCTTCTGGAAGAAATATCTCCAAAGTCTATTCCAGGATTCTGGAAGAACACCGCATTTGATTTCAGCACATTAATGCAATCTGAGAAAATACAGACTTAAAAGTTCATTTGAACATATAGTTTTTAAACTGAAGAAATTCAGAACCCGTTTTGTCTGAAGTTCCAATAAATTACTGAAGAACTAACATGTTATGACTTCATAGACGTAAAGAATATCAGAATTAGATATGGGTAGGAAGTAGCAGTTTTCCTGTTTTACAGTGGCATAAAAAGTAGATCAAGGTGAAAAAATAGGAGAGAGAACTCATTAACAACACTAGCTTGAGTAAAGCAATGTGATTGGTTAAAATAAACAAAATTCTCTCAAGGGCAGAAATTAATCCACTGTGAAAAAGATTGTACTTTTCTTGCTATCAACAGCTTTATTTTTGATGACTAATATTTTTATGACAAGAAATAGTTCTTAAGAAAAATTCCAAATATTTTCAGTAGAAATCAATTAGTGGGAAGGGGAAGTGGATTGTTTTAATGTATTAATTTAGTATATATATTTTAGCACGACATATATTTTAGTATATATTAGAATTTTTACAATTACAGTAGATACTTTACAATTATCTATTCAAGAAAACAGAAGGTGGTAGGAGAGTATACTCCTTTAACAAAGATATATAAATACTTTGAAGTAAAGCTTCATGAGCTTTGTCTTCTTCATGGAATATATTAATACTCAAATATGGTGCTGACATTTCTAGTATTATTAGCAGTTTGTCAGGCGGGAAGTTAAAACAACAAAAAGTGTTTTGAAAGGACAGATTATCTCTAAAGGAAAAACAGAAATGTAATTTTTCACAGATAGGCATAAAAACATGAAATTTGAACACAGCATGAAGAAAATGAAAAATTGTAACAAAGAATCAAACAGAAAGCTACTTTCATAAGGTTTACTTTGTAGTTCTCAGTGAAGGTTAAGAATATCAAGCCAAATGAGAAATCAGTATCCTGGGAGTATTAAAAAAAAAAAAAAAAAAAAAATTAAAAAACACTTTATATGTGTGGTGCCTGTCTTAATTCACAATACAATAGATTGTATTAAGAACAGCATGACATTAAAAAAAGAAAAAGAAGGAAGAGGAAGGAGAAGGAAGAGGAAGGAGAAGGAAGAGGAAGGAGAAGGAAGAGGAAGGAGAAGGAAGAGGAAGGAGAAGGAAGAGGAAGGAGAAGGAGAAGAGCAAGGAGAAAGAAAAAAAGGAAAAGGAATTCTTTTGATTATATGAATTCAGAATTCTTAATTTCCTGATATTAGCATTTTTCCACACTTTCTATGATGCTATAGGACTTATTCCTTTTTCTTCCAAGAAAATAAGAGCAGAAATTTGAAATGCAGAGAGGAGAACTCAATTAAACAGAAGTTGCTTGATATTTGATGAAGAGCAATTGGTTGTTCTATTCAAGGTTCACTTTTGCCTATTCAGGGACATGTGGATCATTAGAGAAATTTTCTTTTAAAAAATTTTGTAAAGGTTCCAGGTAAACTAATTCTTTCATTTAAAAAGATAAAAATATATGTTAATTGGTTTGATTATTAGTTCTTCTAAATGAGCTATTAGCTCTTGGTCTGTGAATATACAGCACAGCATAAAAGGGAATGGTTAAAGATGATTGATCTTTATCAATAATATCAATTTTTTTTTATAGCGTATCTCATAACCACTCAAATGTGCCTTCTGTCATATAATCACTTGCTCTTTGTGACCACTTTTAGACTACGGATTCCAATTTGAAATACAGGGAAACACCACAACCTCCACTGGAAGATTCCACGCTAAGTAGACCATGTACTTGTAGTCATCCATCCACACTTCTGCCACCCGCAAGGCATTCCGTCTCACAGAGATACTCAAGTCTGGCAAATAGGGCTTGTGAGTTCTTTCCAAATGAGCGATTCTTGAGCAGGGTAATACTTCTATTTTCCCTCCGCACTGCCAGGCCTGGATTGAGAAGACAGAATTTCAGGTTGCCTGGTTACCCAAACTCTTTTTACATATTGTTAAAATGATCCTATTTCTGCTCCCCCTGCTCCTTTGCCAGATTCATGTGCTCTCAACATTCAAAGTCCTGTTTCTTGACTCGAGTGAATAAAGAGAATTTTTCAGTATCTTTCATTCCATTATGTGTAGCCTTATTTCAGGTCCTAGTTCTGTTCTTTTTCTTTGCCATCATTATCAGCAAAACCAAATACTAGCTTTTAGTTTAATGCACTCAGAGCCATTGGCCCAGATGTGCTAAAGTAAACCAGAGCATATCCCCAGATGACCTCACTGGGAGTCTGCCAGCTAAAGACCATGGTGGATGTGGACCTGAATCTTTCAGAAATAATGATATTGCCCCGGAGATGACAAGGACAAAATTGGTCCTACAGAATCTTAAAAACTAGAGACAATTTAAGGAGCAGTAGCTTTAGAACATCCTATATGGCATCCACAGAGATAGTTAAGCAGACAACCTATATTTCAAAACCACAAGGGTCTAGCACAAACCCATCCAACCTGTGCAAGTTGAGCCAGTACAAGAGTGGAAGCTCTTCAAGAAATGATAAGCTTTGTACAGCACTGGATCTGTGCTGATCCAAGCTCAAGCTGGGAAGTTCACTTGGCAATAGCTTAGACCACACAGCACTAGCACAGCAGAGCAAATATATTTTCAGGCAAGACAACTGAAATATTAACTCAATATTAATTCACCACTTGCCTGAGCTGATGTGAGGTAATGACATGTCAAATTTCTATTTTACAGACAGAAATTGAAACATGAAGTCTTTGGACATCGCCACTATGTGTAATGGAGAAATGTGTCAGAATCTTCAATAGAGCATCGACCCAAGTTAATAAATTCATATAACTCAGTATGCTGTCTGGCACAGGATGTCAATTTACAGAGGAATTCCATCTGTCCTAGCATTTAACAAATTTGGAAGGCAGTTACTCTATGTTCTCTCCATTATTTTTTCCACAAACTAAACAATTTCATTTCCTCCAGTCTCTGTTTTGATTACACATGTTGCTAGACCTCTATTAATTCTCTGCTTTCCTTCAGACTCTTCAGTTGTTCTCTGTCTTTCATGATATACGGCCCCAGAACTTTAAACACTGCTCCAGTTGAGGCCTTAGCAGTAGAGAAGGATCAATGTCTTCACTTACCATCCATCTGCATGACTGTTGACTCTTGCACAGTCTGTTACTCACAGTTCTTTTCTAGTTAGATGTTCCTCAGCCTACATCACTGTAGCTGGTTAGTTTTCCAGTTTCCACTAATTACTCCTGCTTTTTGCCTATGCAAATGTCATGCTATCACAGAAAAAAATAGGCTTGCTGGATATAATTTTTTTAGACAAATGTATATTGTTGTATTGGAGATGGAAATTTTTATGATCTGTAGAGTCATAAATAATTATTGTGTGAAACAAAATTCCTTGTTCCAAAAGACCTTGGAGGAAAAACACTGAACTTTGATAGTGCTCAGCAGAGGCCACCAACAACGGAAGATTGTAACACCCAGATCTCTGAAGAAGAACGGAAAGCACATAGTGGTTACATGTTATCTAAATGAACAAAGAAGTTTGTTCGCTTAGGAGAAACAAGAACTGCTGTTCAGGCTGTTCTGCTGCCAGCGTAACTACAAAATGCAATCTAAGGAAGTTTAAAGGCCAAAGCGACTGTGAGAACAAGGATGAGAAAAGTGGCACCATCAAATTGAGGAATGAGACCATCTTCAAGAATCTGCACAGGCGTAGTCTTGGGAGGGTTGTGTAACAGTAAGGTGGAGATTTACCTGTCCCTGGGCAGCCTCCTGGCAAGTACTGGCCCTACATGACCAGACGCCCCAGGGGATAAAATACGAGGGGCAGATTTAGGGGATGGAGACTCCCAATATTGAGGCCAATGTTGTATCCCACGAGGTCACCCACTATGACTGAGGGGCTGCCAGCCCCTCCACTCTGCTATCTTGGAGAGATGTGTGATTTCATAATCCTGCTGGCAAGTATTATTCAATAAGTAACTTTTTCATATTCACTTGTACTAACCGATTCGTGTTCATCTGTATTTGTATCTATGTTGTTTTAATTTAAGGCATCAGTGTCAGTAAGTCTATCTCATCAAATGTGTCCTTTTATTGCCGAATCTCAAGCCCGTCTCACACAGTTGTCTATGTTATCTTAAATATATTTACAAACAGGTATCAGAAAATAAAGATTGTAACAGAATGGCCATACTGAACAAAAGGCCTGTATGACCTAGTATTCTGCATCCAGCAGGGACCACAAACCTGCCTGGGAAAGACAAAGAACAAGCCAAGTGTGGATGATATTTCCCACAGAATCCAACTTCCCATGGTTCACATATGTACCCTAACTCTTAGGTTTCCTTTGAAAAACCTATTCATTTAGCCCATGTACCCCTGTATGTTTTTAAAATCCACAACATTCTTTGGCAGGGAGTTCCATAGGCCTGTTATTTGAAGAGTAAAGAACCACCTTATATTTTTAACTTTGTAATAAAGGTGTTTCAAAGTTCCTTAGCTTGCACTTTGGTAGACAGATTATTTTTTTTTCCAGGAATTGAAATCTTGCTCAGAATTATAAACAATAATTTTATAGAGAATGGATGGAAGGATAGGAGAATTATAAACTTATTGTTTATAAGGGGTCTTATAAACAATAAGGGTCTTTTTAATTTTTTTCCTCTTAATCCTTCCATAATACCTCCCATTAATTTTCAAAAGTACTTGTGAATGCATTAGTGACAATTTTTAACGCTCACTAAAAATGGAAAAAAACTGCTGGTGAAACTCTTCCTGCAAAAAGAAGCATCTGTTCTTGAGTTGAAGACAAAAATGAAGACAAAAATGATTATCAGATGAAAATAATAAACACATTACTTTCTATGACAGTCACATTTTTTCCTCTTAAAAGCATTTCTTAAGTTTATCTACCCTTTCTTAACTTCATTTCATCTTTTTCTACAGCTCAGACAAAAGAAAAAATTCTATAGAGAACCACATCTCATGATTCAGTATTTTCCCACTGAGCCAAGTTTTTGTGTCAGAAGCCAAACTCCGTGAACAATATCCACAAAATTGTCCTCCTGAGCCTTAAAAACTTATGGAAATCTATCCATTTCTCTTTGTATCCAAATAAACTGAGTTATTCTGAAAACTTTGCCTATGCTTTGGGTAATAACCAGTGACACAAGTACTTTCAAAAATCATGTGCCAAGCTGTAGTGCTTCTTTTAGAAAAATAATGGAAAAATAGGTTTACCCTCAAGCCAAGTTCCACATTTTCTCCTCCATATATGTGCATTCCACCATCCAGAACACCAATCTCACCCAAAAATTCTCTATGTGCAACAAGAATCCCCATTATAGATGGGCTCCTGGAGAATAGAAAAGTAAAATTAGAAAGAAGCAACCATGCTGAAAACAAAGGAAAAACAATCAATCACTGCTTGGGATTCCAAATGAAATTCAGAGAATAACAGGTAAACTTTAAAAAAAAAAGTAGCTAAAAGTAGATAACAGGAAAGAGTACAGACATCAACAGAAGCATAACCAGAGGAGACATAACAAAAGGAGACATAACAAAAGTCTTCAGATATATAAAACAAGAAGAAAGAATCAGATAAAACTGCAACAAGTTAGGATTGAGTTAGACATTAGGAGATTTCATCTAACATAAAAGACACTAAGACAGTAAAGTTGGTTGCCAAAGGGGACAGTGGAATCACGATAAATTGCGGTTTTGAAAGAAAATAGCAGAAACAATTTTACTGTTGTTGAATTCAGCCTGGAGTATGGGGAAAAGTAGGCTGAAAGTGGACATGCGGGGGGGGATCTTACGAATCTGTATCAACCTCTGAAAAGAGGATGTAAAGAGGATGAGGCTAGACTCTTCTCAGTGGTGCCCAGATGCAGTGTGTACAAACAAACACAGGAAGCTCTGTCTGAGCATAGGTTGTCTAGAGAGGCTGTGGAGTCTCTCCTTGGAGAGATATTCAAAAGCTGTTTGGACAGGGTCCTGGGCAGCATGCTGTAGGTGACCCTGCTTTAACAGGGGTGCTGGATTAGATTATCTCTATAGCTCCCTTCCTACCTCAACAGGTTCCATGATTCTTTAATTCCTTTAATATTCCCATCATCTATGATAAAACCTAGTTCTATTTTCATTTGCCCCCAAAATGCGAGCTTCTCATTAACAATTCTTTAAGTTACATTTAGCTTTCTTTCATTCCACTGCCCTGCCTGAGCCATTAGTATTTATTATGTAACCCTTTTAATGCACACAGGCTCCAATTTCACCCACAGCTTTTATCTAGGCATCTAGGTAGCCTTATCTCTAGTGTTTGGCTACCAACAGTAACAGTACATAAGTAAAGAATTTTTCCATCTCTTCTGATGAACATACAATTTTGTAATGTTTTCACAGTGTCTTTGCTATGGGTTTCAGGATTTACATAGAACATTTTAAAATTACTTTATGTAAGTAAAATAGAACTAGAAAAATCTGGTGACTATGCCTTACCTGTTGGTGGCTGTTTAATTATAGACTGCTATTAAGGGATTGCAAATAACATTTGACATCTGTATAAAACAGGGAGACCAATTCTTTCACTCAGCAAGAGATGTTTATTGATATCATAGTACCTGCAATCATTTTATGTTGAATATATATACACAAATCTGAGGGACTCTTGGGAAGCACAAGGAAATAGGTTTAATCATAAACTGAGCACTAAAGGGCTGCTTTAGGTAAAACAGCCATACGCATTGTGCAATGATTGAAAAATGCTGCCCAAAGTAATCTCAGTCATACATCGGCCCTACATCTCTAAATAAAGAACTTCATGACTTGAATCCATGTTAATCTTCATAGCTGGGACATGCAACTGTCCAGCAAAGCTGTGAGATCCAACCCAGACTCCCGGGCAAGCACAAAGAGTAGTGACAGTTTATCTTGATCAGTTAATGAATATTACTACCACCTTTCCAAGTAAGGAACATAGGACAGAAAAGTTAAATAACTTGACCATGGTAGCCTGAAAATTTGACAGCATGATTAGCACAGAGAAGATTCTGGAATTCAGTCAATGCACTGAGACTTTTCTGACTGTCTGAGTATCCATGTACTCGTTTCAACTATCTAGACATAAAGTGCTACATAGCTATCTATCTCACCACCTAGAAAATCTCTTTTCCCTTCTTCCAGTCGAATATTATGTCCTTCTCAAAGCTGTTCATACTCACCGAACTGGAGCTGTTTCATCTTTGAGAGCATACCATTCAGCTGGTAAAGGTTCATAAAGACACCAGAGAGCCCAGTCAAATCCATCTGCAGCCACTGCATACTGCATAAGTTCAAAGTCATCAAAGTGAATATTGTCAAATACTGGTGATATAATAACAGTGCGATCTTCTTTTATTCGAGACAAGATAGGTTCAGCCCTATGAAAATTAACCAACAATCTAGTCACCTTGAAGAAGTAGGAGTCTTCTAGAAGTAGAATGGAACTAAACTGTATAACCATTTTCTAAAACTGCTAATTTGTTTATTTAATCATTAATTTTTGCCTCTACAAAAACAGTAATGCTGTTCTTGGAGCACTAGTAAAACTATTTGCTAATCTCATGGCTCAATTCTCGCTTGCATTAGACAATTTTGTATTTTGACTGTCACTTATTATACTAACCATACCGTCCACTCTTAACTTATTGTGCTACAGCACCAGGATCTGCTTCCTAGAGACCCCAAAATTTTCTTCTCTATCTGTGCAAAGCAATAACAGAAGAGAGGAAAGGGAGAAAAGGTGGGAGGTGCTATAAGGTCTGAGGAAGATTGGCTCCCACTGTCTTTCTTGTGCCTTGATCACATGGCTGCAGTATGTAGGAGGGAGAAACTAGTATGAGGGAAGGGGACAGCCTTTTTTATTTTGCTGGAACTCTTACTGTTGTTACGCTTCTAGGAATAGACCTTTTATCTCCCTATGTACTCTTTTCAGTTTCGTCCTAAAAGCCATGAGTTAAGGCCTATGGTATTACCTTTAAGACTGTAACAACTAGGAAGTGTCAGCAAGTGTGTTATCCAAAGAGAAGACAGAGATATTGATAAAACTGTCTTTTGATCTGAAGAGAGATGAAAGAACTTTGTTCCCAGAAAGACAACATGCACAATAGTCAGTCACTGAATTCAGTAGTCCAGAGGAGAGGAAACTTAGAGGTTTGAAACAAAAAAGCATTGTGAAGATCATTATCTAACAGAATACAAACATCCGTCATTAGATGGATGATTTGTATCTCATTCCAGAGCCTTACATAACTACAATACACTATTAAATTAACAAGCAACAGTAATGAAACATTCTAAAAAGGCAAAATTGTAATAGGAATCAAGTCCTGTCAGCATAACAGCTACCTACTATACAGGGCTAATTTTTTTCAGTTCTGGAGTCAGCATTCTCAAACATCATTCTCATTTCACTACGCAGTGTTTCTTCCTAGAAATGCAATAAATATGTAGCAACAATAGGCATTGCTTTCTTGTTCTTCACTAAACAGCTTATTCTGTTATCTGGCTGTTTTGCTATTTATTTCAAACAATTTTATCCCTATATAATGACTCGGTGACTGTCAATTAACTCATGGTTTGCCAGAAAGGAAAAACATGTACAAATCCTTGTCCCAATTCTACAAATAGGCTCTTTGTCTTCCTCCTTCTGCTCCCTCCAGAAGTAAATAATAATTTAAAAAATTCTTTTTGCTTTACCACACCACATTAACTTCAATATGAGCATCCAAAATTGCAACAACATCTGCAGTTGACGCCTTCCAGCCAGAAATCCGGGCTTGTGTCAGGCCTTCTCTTTTCTGATGTCTTATGATTTTCAGCAGTCCAAAATGCTTTGCATTGTAACTTTTGATATGTGATTCCAAAGGTCCTTTCAGATCATCTAAAAAAATTCCACACATTTTAATGATTTTAAAAATTAACAGAAGCCATCAAGAACTTCATCTAAGAAACAGAAAAGATAATTAGGCAACTGCTTTCTAGATTCTCCCGGTTCCAGATTGAAAATGCCTGAAAAATTCTTTAAAATAGAATCGCTAGAAGAATCAATCACCTCTCACCAGACCAGATGGCAAGATAAACGCAGATTTGACTGTAGCATCCAAGCGAGGGTGCTATGAAAAGTGGACAAGACAGAACTTCCACTGTTAGTAAAAAGACAGAGCTGAGGTCCTAACAATGGTGGTACTGGTTACAGTCCAATACAACCTCTTTAGTTTCGACCATGTTAAAAGAACCTATGAACTCTGAGTTACAGAGTTTGATTGATATGAAAGATCTTGGGACAAATTTATGATCTTACAATATGAGACATACCTAGGGTAATTTCAACAGGTATACATTATCCATTAGAGCACCCTTGAGAACAGGGGCATGACTATTTCTTTTAAACAATTTTCCAGTCTTTTGCTTAGTCCAATTCTAGGAGCAACAGGGCTCCCATTACTTCCCTCAGGAGAGTTTTCCATAACCCTACACACTACTCTTCAAGTGGTTTAGATGCTTGCAAAATATGCTTTTTTTTTTTTTTGAACACTCTCATTTTTTATACCTTACCTGACAAGCACATTTCAGTTTTTAAATTTTCACCATTAACATATTCATTATTAATTGCTATTTTTCAAGCTAACAAGGTGTATTTTTTTCTAATTTATTCTGAATTTGGACATCTACACTGTGTGCCTCCAAAAGGCCAGACACATTCTTTTAGTATAACAGTAGCATAAATTAGAAATATTTTCCCAGATCACTTACCATTTGAACTGTAATCATCTACCAGAATGACTTCTTTCAATAAATGAGAAGGTGTTCGATTAATTATGCTAGTAATTGCACGTAAGATGACTGACAGTGCCTCATTCATAAATATAAGTACAACACTGAGTGTTGGGAGAGCTTGAGGATATGTTTTCTTTTGACAACTGTAACAGAAGAACCAATTAGCACAGTTTCCAAAGAGAATCAGAGAACAAAGCAGCTGCAAAAAGGCAGAACTGGTACATTAGGCTGAAAACACATAATGAGAGTTTCATAAAAGAGAGAAGAGAGGAATCCCCCAAAGCCTAGTTTCACCATTCATTTAAACAATGTTATGTTAGAAATTTAAACTGTTGGGATAAATTTAATTTCTGTAAAGATAAAAAGCAACCATTACTGTTTATCAGATCAATGTTGTAATTGAAGAATATGAGTAACCATCCAGGGGTGATTAGCTGACAAAAAGCAGCGGATATTTGATTGAATTTGGTTTCTGGCTTCTACAGAAGATGATGACAGTGGTCAAACTTCACAGTAAACAGAAGATGGTACTACTGAGCATCCCAAGGCATGATGAACAAAAAGCTCCCCAGAATTCACTTCAGAAGACAGAACATATCTCTCAGTCTATGTTAGGCACTTTGAACTGAGAAGCACACACAAATAGACCTTAGTGATGGAGTTAGTGCTTGGTCCAGTCCAAAGCACACGCATGGTTGAGGGCAATATAACATTGTCCACCTCAGAAGCAATATGGAATTCTGCTTCTTCAGTGGCTACATTGAAGGGGATGGAAGGAAAAGAAAAGGGAAGGGAAGAAAGGCCCCAAGCAAGAAAAAATTAAAATATGGATTTTACCTGTATTATCTGGACATTATATAAGTCTCTGTATATTGCAGCATATAGGAGACTTAAAAACAAATATAAGAAACTAGAGCAAAACATGTTTCAGATGTCTTGGCTTTGAGTCTTAAATAAACAGACCAGATTTCATTTCTTCTGATTTTTTAAATTATTTTTTACCTTTTTTCTAGCTTTAGAAGTGCTATTTCAATTATAATGATAACATTATGCTCTTTTATTTTTTTTGCCCTAAGTAACTTCTCTGCTCTGTGACTTCTTTTTATACTCTGAAGTATTACCTAAAAGTCGGCCAATACTTGGAATGAAATTATAGAAAATATTCTAGAGAGATACAGCATAAGTTTAAATCTATTTGTAGATTATTATAACTTAGTCAAAAGCAATGCAGACCCCTTCCCTTTAATCTTATGCTGTCTTGTGAATGTCAAGAGGGCTTATACTGTACCTAGGAGATCTGGTGTCTTTAATAAGTCGGTCCAGAGGTAAGCGATCGCTGAGATAAACATTGTACCCATATTTTAAGAACAGATTCTGTGCAACAGTTTGCTCCTCTTCTCTTAAATCTGTACCCCAGCGTTTGAACAGGAATGAGTCTGGGTACAGCAAGCGATGTACACTCTTCTTTTCTTCCTTTGCATTTCCAGCCTGATGTAGTTCACTCCCGGAATTATCTTTCAGTTTCTGATCATATTTTATTTGTTTTATATTTTCTTGGAACTGTTCCATTGCTTTTGCTAATTGAAAACAAAATTGCAACAATTAATTTGAGAATATTATCCATCATCAATGAGCCAAATTATCCTCAAAATGATGCCGGTGAAGAGGCGTGTGAAATTACAGTTAATCTGAAATTAGCATGACAGTAGCACCAGACTCCCCCCTTTAAATGTCACTGTCCACAATATCATTGACCAGTTTTTATGGTCTCAATTACACTAGCATAGAGGAAGTGACACTGCAATGGTATTAGTGGAGAAATCTGTGAGTAGAGGCAGCACACAAATTAAATCTGACCCAAACCATACCCATGATGTTTAGCTGACATTATTCTATCAAGGATCCACAGTTGGGTTCCTCTCTATGTCAGGATGTTTACATCATATTGGTCTTGAAGGTAAATACCATAAGTGAGCCCTTTGCCCTCTCTTTTGATCAACTTCTTGGGAACTTTGGAACCTCATCTTAGAGTTTCATCAGGTTTATAAGCTATGATCGTATCATAAGCCACTGAAAATACTCCTCCCTTCCAAGATATCATGGATTAACTTGGGAAGAATACTCTATATAATTTAACTCAAAACAATGAATACAATAAGGGCCAGATAATAAAACCAGTAAAATGGAGTAATATCATCTTCTAGGTCATGCTCAGAATACTTTTTGCTGATGGAAGGATACTCAGGAATACTTTCAAATACCAAAAAACTGCAAAGAAATGTTGTCTATCTTTGCCAAAATAAAATAAAATAAAAGCCACTCTTCATGTGCATTTCTCACTCTGTTAACACAGTCAGTTCCAACAAATTAGCACTCAGTTAGTATAAGAATAACCACTTACCCAAGCACAAGTGAAGTTAAAGTCAGTACATCCCCACTGGAAGAACAAGTAAAAACCCACAAACAGGCCAAATGTATCATACAATCACTTCTGTATAGCAATTAATCTGAGACATGCGCATAAGTTTAAAGTCATATTAAATTAGAGCAGCCTGACAACTGTCCTTAATTATGGTCTAGAGCCTGTTAGAAGCAAAGACTTGCTATCTTCTCCTCTAGTATTTCTTCCATTTGGGAAGCAAAACATAAAAACATAATTATTTGAAGGAATAAGCACAGAAGGACTCTTTACCCTTCTGGATTCTTAACATATTGAGAAATTTCATTCCTAACATCATACAAAATTAACGTAGGGCATGAATTTAATGGGAAAGGATATTTTTACCCCTGTGCTCCCTGTGCAACCATTACTTTGTGCAGACAGGTCCATATAGCACAATTCAGTGCCATACAGTTTGTGTGGATTTAAGCAAACTTACTTAGATACTTGAAGCAACTTAGGTATTTTATCTTGATGATCTCTCTAAACTGGTAAGTCTTTCACTGCTCTGTCCTGTAAAAGCCACAAGCCTAGCATATTAAGAAAGCACCTACAGGGCGCAGCTACACGGAGTTACTGCCCTGGTACACCAAAGTCTAACTAAAAACATGTGTCCTCAAGACAAATTAACTAAAAGACAGCAAATCCTGCAGAACTTCACTTTCAGCATCCCATGCTCCACAGTTTGGTTCTGTCTCTGTTATGGGACAGAGACAATTCAGTATATTCAGAAAATACGTATATCAGCAAATGCATATACTATCTACCCCTGTGAGAGCTGACGAACTGGAACTGGAACTGCTGTATCTATTCTGAAATCTTCCTCTCTCAGTTTTGGCGTTTCACATTCAGAGAAGACAAATGATAGTGTCTGCATTCAAAATACAGGATTTTTCCAATAAAGGCAAGTGCCTGTAACCTTTACTAAAGAATCATCCAATGAATGTAAATAAGGGAGTGACTATGGACCCATATTATAGAGAAAGCCCTCATGTCCTTTTTAGGAAATCATCACACCTCTCTGAAGTGCATGTACATTCATGCAGGCAACATGGGAAGCAAATAGGAGGAATTATAAGGCTCTGTGTCCTAACAAGTCTACAGTATCATTCAGATCACAGAGAAGTGGTGGAATTGTTTACATAACTGAATAGCTGCAATGGATGGAGGCAAGGTTTTCAGGAAGGGCAGGCCAGGAAGGTGCGCAGTAGGTTCCCTTTTTGTGAGAGATCAGCTGCAATGCAGTGGGGGCAGGGGGAGGATCAGCTCAAGACTCGTGGGTCAGATTTAGCCAGCTGACCATCATGGTTGGCATTGTAGTGGCTGCCTACTGAAAAGCACCTGGAGAGAAAGAAATAGTGGATGGATTTCAGAGAACTGGAAGAAGCTTCATGTTTGCAAGCCTGGTCCTCATGAGGGAATTGAGACACCTTGATATCCGTTGGAGGAGAACACAGGAGGCTCAAGCAATTGAAGGAGTTTCTGGAATGCATCGATGACAACTTCTAGCAGTAGCAATTGAAGACCTAGTGAGAAGTGGCTCTGCTGGATCTCATACTTAAAACAAAAGAAGAACTGGTCAGAGAGATGAAAGCCAAGGGCAGCCTTGGCTGCAGCAACAATAAGAATTCTGTGAGGAAGGAAGCAGGGCAAATAGTGACAGATGCCACACAGCCAAGAGTGGGACTTCAGATGGTATAGCCCATAAACATCTGGGTGCTGTGGAACCATTTCCCATCGAACAATCTATTAATATTAATGGACATATTGTTACTAATGAGCAGTGCTGTGGGCTTAGAAGTAGGTTATCTGTTGATAGACATGCTGGTATTGACTAAAATCATACAGCTTTTGTATAACTGAGGGCTGGTATTGTTTTTGCTGACTATAAAAGAGAGTAAGCCATATATGTTTGTGGTGAACTAGGACCCACAGTCAGCTGACCTGCAGACCCAAACACCCAGCCAGCAGCAGGGATACTCTGCAGGGACACTCCTTGTGTCAATAGCCTGGTGAATATTATACTAGAATATTATATGGGAAGGGTGGTGCATAAAGAATGAGAGTGGTTGTTATACCATGCACCTGCTGCTGAAGAATTCAGGGAAAGCTATACTGGAGTGTATCCCTCAAGGAAAGGCTGACACTAGTCATTGGATCGTGCACCCCGCAATTTGACTGGTCTGACATGCATATATATTTTCAGTTCTGTTATATTTCTATCTTTAGATTTTAGCTACTTTTAGCTTTGTTGTAATCTCTCATCTCTGATAATTTTTTATACTTGACAAATGATGATTTCTTGAGTTTAGTGCAACTAACCTCCAGAATCCGAAAGAATCATAGATATCCCTCTATTAGCATATCACAACAAGCAGAATCATAACCTAGACTGTGGAAAAGCAAATTCTTCAGGGACCTAATAGGAAGAAACCAATGGTATATGGTCTTGGAAGGAAGAGGGATCTAAGAGAACTAGTTGGAATTCAAGGATCACTTCCTGCAACTGAAGAACTGTCCGTCCTAATGAACAAGAACTCAAGTAAGAGAGTAGGAGACCTGCATGGAGGAAAAAGAAGCTCCTGGCAAAACTAGCAGGAAGTATACAGAAGGCATAAGCAGAGACAATAGACATATTATCCAAGCAAGCAGGGTAAGGGTTGAGAGACCTAAATCTAAAGCCTACCTATAGTCATGAAAAATGCCACCTACCTTGCCAGTCAATACTGGCAAAGGATGTCAAGAACAACAAGAAAGGCTTCTGCAAGTGCATAAGCAGCAAACAGAAGGCAAGGAAAGAAAATGTGTGCCCATTACTAAATGCCCCGGTGGCAAAGGACACAAAAAAGGAAAAAGGTATTCAATGTATTCTTTGCCTCAGTCTTTACTGGTAAGCCCAGTCCTCAAGAAACCCTGGCCCCTGAAATCTGAAGTCTGGAGCAGTGAAGGCTTTCCCATAATTGAAGTTCAGGTTAAAGAAAACTTAAACAAACTTGACATGCAAAAGTCTATACCGTTAGCAACAGTCAAAGTTACAACAAATAGCTGAAGCAAGATTTTTCAAAATTTATAAACAGCACTATGAGAAAGCAAAGGCTAAATTTCTTTCCTTCCTAAATTAATAATTCTTATACACAAGCTCATCTGCTTGGATGTTAGGCTTGCACCACTGGTATATCTCAATAAATGCTGCTTTAGAACATGGTCCAGCTAAGTAGGTGACACTAAGTTGAGCAATCCTCTTTCCCTCAGAGCCACTCCACCATGTCTGTAGTACATGTATATACAAGGACTAAGGCAAGGCTGATCAGAACCCTTTTTGCTCACTCAAAAAGCAGAGGCTGAGGAAATGGGGTAAGAGAATTCCCAGGGATTCCCTCCATTTCAAAGACTATCAACAACTTAATATTAGTTTGCTAATAAGAAAATCTTAAATAGTGATGACTAAGATTTCAGTATGTTATATTCAAATGAAACATTCATTTATGACATCAAGTCATTTTTAAGCTTGCAAGAAAAAGTAAAGAATGCCAGAGAAATCCAGATAAACATTAGCTCTACTGTTTATCATTCTATCCTTCAGGAAAACTAGATATCTAATTCTCACAAAGTTAAGCAGCACTGTATTTTACTTACAGAGATTGTAAATGTGCCAGTCCAAATGGTCCAGTCTCTCAAAGATGGTATTTTCTTGATTATGAGACTGAGGATTAACTACTGAGGAGTCACTTCTTCCCTTTTTTAGATCTTGTAGTGAGTGCATAATATAAAACACAAAACCTACATTCGTTATTAGTAGTATGACTTTATCCACTCTCCTCCAGGGTGCCATTCTAAGTGCAACCCGAGACTTCTGCTAGTTGCAATTCGGATTTGTTTCAGGTTTCCACTCTGCTTTCTCTTTCCAAATTCACTCTTTCAAACAGTTTGGAGTCAAGTAGATGCAAAGAATGCTCAGATGAAGTAATTAACTGAGTTTAACAGGTCATATAGTTGACAAAAGTAAGGTACAATGCAGACATATTTTCTCTATCATTTATATATGTATATATTTAAAATATATATATATGTAAAAGTTACGCATTGACAGAGAAAGCAGGCAGTTCTCACAGCTTGCAATGAGTCAAATGACCTGAGTGCTTACCTGGGGTTATTCTGTAGGAAGTATAAGACCATTGGGTAAGCAGATATCAGAAAGCCTCTGACGCAGCACAGCACACCTACACACAAAGAAGATTGGAATAAAATGTACACCACTTGTATGTTTTGTGATCACTATTGGCTGGGAAGAGTAATATTTGATTTTAAAAACCTGCAAGTTTATCACATGTGCCTCTGGGTGGGGTCTAAATGCTCCAGTTTAAATTTTTGACATGTTGGCAGCATGCCAGAAAATAAATGAAATTATCACCATCAGAACAATTAGGTGAGTGCATTAGCTCTGACTTGCTCTGTTCTTCTCATAAAAGAAAATAATTCTCTGAACTCATCTTTTGAAAATGCGAATAACTGCATTTATATCCATCTCCTGATCAATGAAATTTTATTGAGCTTCATATTCATACTGTATAATGTTAAGATTTATGATGGTGAATTATGTCTAATTGAATATTAAGTTATATGCTAATACATCCTATTGGTTGAGTTATTTCATAGTCCTTGCCTGAGTGAAACAAGGGAAATAATTGATAACTGTATCCCCATTGAACTAGGTTTTACATGTTTATCAAGCAAGTTGCAGAATGGGTTGATATCGCTCAATAGCACACTACTTACCTACCTGCACAATATTATTCAGTTCCCATGATGTAGGAATATACTTTGTGCCTCATCATCCATATTTTTCAATTCTTCAAAGACTGTCCACCCTGTCCATTCCAAAAATACCTACATAGGCTAAGTTCCCAAGGAAATTTGGTCCTTTATCACTTAGGCAATTTTGGACGTAGCACACTTGTGTTAAAAAGAACTGCTTATAGGTAATTGTTTGCAAACAATTATTAAAGTATTCAGGATATATATAACATCACGTTAATAATGGAATATGAAATTGGAGAAGAAAAAGCAGAGCATTTCATTATTTCCCTTCTGTGCTCACTTCTAAACCTTACCTGTCAGTTTCCTGTTAATGTTAACTATTATCTTCTGAAATGTAGTCACCTTTGATTTTTTTTTATGGTCACAGGGAAGAAATAAGTGGGGGATGCAAGGCCAACTGTTCAGAAAGGTTTCAAAGTTTGTTTCTTTGTTTTCACTTCTGACTATAAATCTAGTGTTGCTATAAAAATCACCGCTTATAGTTTATTATGATTGTTCATCAAATGGTCTTCTCTTATCATATTTGTGAGAAACGGGCACAAGTTGTGTTTACAATTGGCTGGTGACATTTAAAGGGTGAAAAGAGGGTAAAATATACAGTGCAGCTGCATGCACCACCCACTGAATTTGCTGCTAGGTCTTATGCTACAGCAAGGTTAACAAGCCAGGAGTAACATTATTTATCCTCCCCCACTAAATCAACAAGTGCTGTAGAGGTGAATACTGAGGTTTATATTCTTCAATATCTTCATCAATGACGTCAACAATACTGTAGAGTGCACTCTCAGCAATCTGCAGATGACATGAAATGAGGAAGAATGGTTGAATCCAGAGGAAAAGCAGGAAGATTAACATAATAGAAACCTCAGAAATTTCATAACAGGTTCAGAGTTCTGTACATGGGATAGAATAACTACATACTTTAATACAGTCTGGAAAATGACTAGTGAATAGCAGTCATGCTGGAAATAATTGGAGCTTACAGCAAATGCCAGGCTGAATACAAGCCAACAACACACTCCCACCACAAATACAGCAAATCCAGAGGATTAAAGGAAAGTTACGGTTATCCTTTGCTCGGCACTGGTGAGGTTGTGCTAAGAGTATTATGCCCATCTGCGGGCCCTAGAATTCTAAAGACATGTGGAGAAACTGACCAGCACTGTAACATTACGTCAAGCATTGTAACTCTTTAATAAATTACCATGGACAAAACACTGTTGACTCAGGAAAATTTTACTTTACTTGCCAGCTAACACAAACTTCTTATAATTAACTCAGGCATTGAAAACAAACAAACAAAAACATAAACAAGCACTTAAGGAAACATCCTTCCTCCCCCCTTCCAAGCTTAGCCCAAGCTAAACACCTCCTCTCCCCCATCTAGTCTCAGCTTCCCTTGTTGCTATCATGGGTTACACTCAGCCCTTTCCAATTAGTTTAGTGAGGCAACAGACACCATGTCAGTTCTTTCTGCTGCCCTGAATTTTTCACACTGGATTTTGTCTGCTCCTCCACACTTCTCAAGTGTTGCTGCTCTAGAATGAGCTCTCCACAAACCTGAGTCCCTTTAGTGACGTACCTGCTCCAGCATGGGTCCTCCATGGGCTGTAGTCTATTCAGAGATACACCTCTTTGGCATGGAGCACCTTGTTCCAAGAATGCATCTCCAGCTACACATCTCCTTAGAAGTTTCCCCTTCTGAGTGTCTCCCAAGAGCATCTCCTCCAAACATCACTTCATATATCTCCTGCCATAGTAGCTATTGCTTTTTCTTATATAAAAGTTTGAACAGCAGTAGTACATGCTTCTCTGATCCTTGCAGTACCATGGGCTATTTCCATCTGCTAGACCAGCTGGAGACAGCTGGAACAAGGACACTTCATAACCTCCTCCCACAAAGGGCACCTTTGCCAGCTGCCTGCTACTGAAGCCCTCACATTTATGCCCAGGACACATGTGAACATAACATAATGCTTACAACAATGATAAATATACAGTCTTTTCCTTTATATAAAAATATCAATATTTCCAAGCTCCTCTGGGCTTCTCAGCACTGGTGCCACAGCATAGGTCCTCTGCAGGGTGCAGTCCCTACAGCAGAATCTCTGCTAGAGGCCAGATTCCCTTTAGAGGGGTCCATGCTCAGCTGTGGGTCACAGTCCTTTAGCACTAAGTATCCCTGCTTCAGCACAGCTCTTCTATGGGCTATAACTCCTTTGAAAGTGTCCTGCTTTGGGGCAGATCCTCTACAGGAGTGTCCTGGAATGTCCTTATTGCAGCAACTCCTACTGCAAGGCTTTAGCTGAACTGGGGCTCATCACAAACTGGATAACAAGATCTCTCTTTCCTCCCCAAATTCCACTTCAGGAAAAATGCAAGCTTGAAAATTCTGTTCTGCTACCATGTAAAGAAAGAGGCATGCAAGTATAGCCATAGGGCAACTGCGGGATGCCAGACACGACTCCTGAAGGTTTCAATATGAGTCAAGCAGAAATCGCTTTATTCCGCGTTACAGCGCTCTATATACCTAGTACATTTCCACAAACTCTTTAGCCACACATACGCATACACTACAATTGGTTACATGCTACTGTCCACGCATCTTCTACTGCACTTGGCTGGTTGTGGATAACCACAGGATTCACACCATTGGTCTGTGCACAAGTCCTTCTTTCCACTGATGGGCTTAATTACAATTCCATCTCGCCCAACTTTCTCATGCTTACTGTTCAAGGACCTTCCAGGATTGCATTCCTTTAGATCAGGGAGTATCCACTATCTTCTTTAGCTCAGCTCTTCGTAGTTGCTTCCCATCGGAAAGCCTCCATCCCTTAGATATGTTCCCACATGCAACGATAAATATGCATACACATCTGAAACACACAAAGCTCATGCTGGCAAACCGGAGACAAGCAAAGTCCATTTGAACTCAGTTCTCTCACACACCAAACCACTACTCTATTTAGCACTTCTCACGCTAAACCCTGAGCTTTACCAAACACAGCCTCAGCCTTGGGAGCTTCACCAAATATAATAGTAGCCACAGCACTATTTTAACTGACAGCAATCCTCATCTGAGGTGAACCTCCTAAGGAAATCAGGTCTATAGCATAAGCCCATGGGGCACATTCCTATCTATCTGCCCTTTTTATAATTCCTGATCATATTGGCCAAAGACAGCAAACAGCTTTAGAGAGAACGTTCTATCAGCCATACAATCAGACTAGCAGAAAGGCTAAAGGATAAATTAAAAAAATAAACATTACAGCATAAATTAAATATTGGTTAATTCAATGCACGAAAGACATCATAAATGCCACAACATGGACAAACTAAAGGTTTTATTTCTCCTTGGACAAATGACCATCCAAACACAGGGGACAAATCCAGAGGAAACTACTTTTAAGGTAGAGAACCTTCCAGGTGCTCACTGAAACCCAATTTATACAAAGGCCCAAGCCAGTGAAGTTTGGGCCACCTTCTTCATTCTGTAACAAAATTCTGCCAATGTCAGTGGTTGAAATATTATGTGGAAGTTTTTCTGCATGTTTTAGAATCATAAAAAAAGAAAACTTGAACGAGCTGAGGAAAGAAGACTGAGTGCACACAATCTGCCTGGGCAGGTTAACAAGCAAAGAGAAATACAGAAAATCTGAATACCCACACCAAAATAGTTAAAGAGGTAAGTAATCAGCTGTAAAAGTGGTGACTGCAAGTACAGAATTGCTCGCTTAGTACAACAGAGAGGAAAAATGGTGACAGAGGAAAATGCACAAGCAACGAAAGGCATATTTGGATTAATAGTACAATATAGTCCAATAGTATTTTAAAATCCTTCAAGTATTTAATACTATGTGTTATACTATGTAGACACATACAAACAAACTGACTGCCGCTGTGATTGCTTTTCCCACCTCTTCAGCCACCATTCAGTCATTAACTGTTGCTTTCTAATGGTATATATACATACACACTATCATATACATGCATAACATATATTTAAAGATATATGTGCATACAGACATACACACATAGAACCACTCAAAACACAATCCAGCTGGTCTACAGAGAGCTGCTGCCAAGAGTCTAGTTTCCCACAAGAGCCTCTAGAGCAGCCTGAAGATAGTTAGATTACTGTGATGACTACAGCAAGCTACAATGTTTTCCAGAGGGCTCTCTAAGCATCTCATTATAAACTACATATACACTCCTACACTAGCTAATGGGAAACACCCAAAGCATGTCCCTCCTTGTGCTTGATGTCAGTCCTGTGTATTTTTATGACACTGTATCTAAATTTAGCCATGCACATTTTAGGGACTGACCTGAAAACCCCTTCTGGGCAGCCTTCTACTGGTGTGCACGTTAAAAACAAACAAACAAAAAAATGCCCAGTAAGCCTAAAGACCCCTACCGCTTTGTGCTCTAGCAGTGACCTCTCGTGGGTAGGGTGGAAAATAACATCTCCTCTTTTCCCATCAGTACTCTTGAACAACATGCCTTCCAAAAGCAGCAAATCTGTGCTTCTAAATTCGACCTGCTTAAAGAACGCCCAGTACTTTGCAGCTTGGCAGGAAAATAACTGCAAGCTAAGAAAGTAGTAGAAAGGATAAGAAGGAAGATCCTCTCACCAATAAACGAGTAGTAATAAAATTACAGGTGAAATTCAATGTTCTTTTCTATGTGTACTACTTGGTCATGATAAATTCTAAATGAGATACTATTTAAAAGGAATGATCTCTGCAATATTATAAACAGTGCTATGAAAGCATTAGTTCAGTGCTCAATAGCTGTCCAATAAAAGAAACAAAAACTTAGCAGAAGTTTATGGATTGACTAGGGAAAGCAAATATAGAACCCTTATTTCCTCAACTTTGAAAAGAGAAGGGGATCATCAAAATATAGTCAATCAAATCAAACATTTAAAATGAGAAAATATCTATTCATGCAGTATATCCTCAATTTGAAGAGCCACAACATTTTAAAGAAGGATGCAAGTTTACTTAAGATTTAGAAGTAATTAGTGAAGAAGATTTAGAGAGAAATCCGACAAAAAACATAAGCGTCATTCACATTCATATCTCTGTGCCTTAGAGAAAATGTTTTGAGGAGTAAATAATGATAAATATTACTACAATTTCTGCAAGATCCAGTCCTATTAAACTAAATCATCGATGATTTGGATGAGGGGACAGAGTACACCTTCAGCAAGTTTGCGGATGATACAAAGCTGGGTGGAGTGGCCAACACTCCAGAGGGCTGTGCTACCATTCAGGCAGCAGGTTGGAGAGTTGGGCAGAGAGGAACCTCATGAGGTTCAACAAAGGCAGGTGCAAGGTCCTGCACCTGGAGAGGGATAACCCCAGGCACCAGCATAGATTAGGGGTTGACCTACTGGAAAGCAGCTCCATGGAGCGCGACCTGGGAGCTCTGATCGACAAGTTAACCCTTAGCCAAAATATGCCCTTGTGACTAAGAAGGTCTATGGGATGTGGCCTGCTTTAGGAGGAATGTTGCCAGCAGGTCAAGGGAGGTGATCTTGCCCCTCTACTCAGCTCTGGTGAATATTATACATTATTGTGTGCAGTTCTGGGCTCCCCAGAACTAGGGGGATGTGGAACTTCTAAGAGTTCCACACCTACATACACTTACTTCCAGCAGAAGTGACAAAGATGATTAAGGGACTACAGCATCTACCCTATGAGGAAAGACTAAGTGAGCTGGGTCTGTTTAACCTACAGAAGATTGAGAGGGGATCTTATCAATATGTACAAATACCTGAGGGGAAGATGTAAAGAGGATGGGGCCAAACTCTTCTCGATGGTGGCCAGCAACAGGAAAAGGGGCAATGGGTAGAAATTAAAACTCTGGAAGTTTCATCTGCATATGAGTAAGAACTTCTTGGAAGAGGTTGCACAGAGAAGCTGTGCAGTCTCTTTCTTTGGAGATCTTCGACTTAAGTGGGTGCATTCCCATGCAAGGTGCTCTAGGTGACTCTGCTTAAACAGGGGAGTAGGAACAGATGAGCTCTAGTAGTTCTTTCCAATGTAAACCACTCCGTGATTCTGTGAAAACTGAAGACTTTCAGCAACATCAGCTGAACACTACTGTGATGCTTCTCTTACCAATATTTCCATCTGCTCTGGACAGTTTTTTTAAACCAAATACTTTATATCAGTGTTCATCACCTGCAAGTTTTCCACTGAGTAGCTGTCTGAAATAAGTTTCTTCATTATTCTCAATGTTGTAAATGAAGTTACAGAAAAAGTAGCACTTTAAATAGAGAAAAAAAAAAATTATGATAAGCACTCCCAGAACAATAAGTCATTTCAAATTGACTTACACCAGTAGAGCCTTGCCTTTGCCACTTTTATTCTGTTTGCCATCTGTAAACGGAAACAGTCCATTGTCCATGCATGAATATAATAATTATTCATCTCTGCACTCCATGCGAGACAATCCAAAATGTACTTTAGTTTACTACACTAAGTATTACACTTTACAGTGCTATGCTGTAGTACTACAGTACTACACCACAGGATTTGAATAACATACAGTAAATTAATTATATGCCACAAAAATCAGATCAAACAAGGTATTTGTTACAATTCGTTATGGTATTAAAGTTATGATTCTATGGGAAAAAAAACTTAAACAAAAACCATTAACAGTTAAGGATCAAATTAATACGCACTTCACTTCTGGGTTTTGCTAGCTTTGAATGTGTGACTTGATAAACTTACAATGAGTGAATTTACTTTCACAGAAATAAATAATCCATAAAAACCAATGTGAAAAGGCAGGATCAGAAAATCTAAACAATTGCATGCACTCAACTCCTCCCAATAGTATAAAACATTATCACAAGTAGGTTGCACATCGAAGAGCAACATGAGGCACCATTCAAGTTAAATAAACTGTTTGGCTTTAGTTTTATAGTAGCTTGGCAACAGCAGAGAAACAGATTTTCATCTTTTGTTTCAGCAATGACTGTGATGTAATGGAAAGACTTGTGTGCTTCTCCTAATCTTCTTTTTTTGTCTTTCCTTGGACTTTTTGATCTGCTATATTTCTTTTTCTCTCTCTCACCTCCTCTCCTACACTTTATATTAATTATCTACTCAGTCCCAACCTCCACGTCATATTTCTCCAATCCTACTAGGATTCTATCTTTGACACGCTAATCATTTGTCCACTTTCTCCCAGTCCCTCCTTTCCTGATGTCACAATCAACAGAGGCAAACAATAGGCAACTTGACAGAGAAAACAAGATGTTCTGTCACTCACTGTATCCCCTCTCCCAGGCCCAATTAAAACCAGGTTTCTCACCTATCTCAGCTACTTCTATCAAGGCAACTTGGCTTTCTCACAAAACTAAAAGCTCCCTTGATTCAAGGAATTTCTTCCTTCTCTTTTCTTGGAGTCATCAGAACTTTGCACTGAAAACAGAAGACCTAAATATCTCCTCAATTTAGTGCACAAATCTTACTCTGCCTTAAACTGCAACATCCTTTATAGTGCCCTGTCAAAATTTAACCAAAAAGAAAGCAAAGTACTATGTCAAATTCAGGTAAGGTTCCTTCTTTGGTCTTTAAATAATAATAATTATTATTTAATTTTGAAACACAGCTCATCCCTCCTGCCAAAAAATCCAGGCAATGCCTCTACACAAAAGCCTGGAGCACCTCAAAATAATTAAATTCTCAAATTTAAAAGTGGGATAAATGACACATTTCCTCATGTCTAACAGCCACAGCACACAGAACTGTCACAAGACACCACCTGATAGGAACTTTGCACGTAACTTGTTTGCCTGTCTAATCCACCTTTTTTGATTTTAGAAACAGCATATGCTATTTTAGTTGGCATTTTTTACACTAATTCATCTTAGGGCAAATGGAGAACAAAGCTCAAAAAAGTCAACAGTAACTAAGAAAATGGTTTTATTTCACACGTGATAATATGAATAGGTGGCAGTACTGCCTCTACCTACCAGAAAAGACATCTTACAGTTCATTTTGAACTCTAATGTTCTTCAAATCACTTAGGGAGAGTACTTATTAAAACATAATGAAAGGTTTGTTTCGAGAGGATAATGAGAAAATGTCTATAGAGTGTGACATATTGCCCCCTCACAAACTGTGAAGCAACATGGAAATTTGTTTTCACAACTTTTTAAAGAGAACTACTACACATCACTGAGATTCTTCTGTAATTAAAAAATGAGACAGTAACACTAGTGAACCATAGTTTACGTTACTAACAGATTTTTACTCAATGTGTACACATTTCTTCAAATTAGGTTACAGGGAAGCAGTTTAGAAAGCATAAGTAACCTCGGCAACTGTTACATGGGAAAAGTCTTTGCTGGTTTTGCTTCCTCCAGCTCAGCCTCCAACCAGCGGAATCTACGGTGACGGCGCAGAACTTCAATTGCTTTTTGTTCTAGAGGTGTTGGTTGAATACCCAGGTCCTCCAGACCAGGAAGATCAGGAAATGTCATGTCAGTTGTGTGAAACTTTAAAAAAAGAAAAAAATAAATAAAAGAGAGAGAGAGAGGAAGTCACCTGACAGAATGAAAAGTGTTATAGTCAATGCAGTTATGAACATACTACAAAACACCATGTACTTATAAGCTGGGATGACTTTTTCTTTTATGGAAATCACAAGCGCTAGAAAAATTTACACATATGTGAAAATTTTCTGTAAATGACAGGTCCTGGGAGATTCAACTGCAATTACCTAGATTTTGATTTGAAACACTTAACTTAAAAAAGGCTGCTGTTTCCCCCACAAAAAATCCTACACTACAACACAGCAACATCTTGTACTCAAAATGATTCTCAATCACAAATATGGCCTCAGTTAGCTAATGGTAAAATCCTTGACCATTATCTTGTGTGTTTGCTTTTTTTGTTGGGAAGAAGGAACTATTCCACCTGTCTCTGCAGAATTAGGGGCAATTTTTAAGAGATATTAAACACCCAAACTACTTACAATGCAGTAAAAAAAAGGGGACTTGAAAATGAGCAGTAACAAATGCAAAAGCTTTCTTCCTTTTATCTAAACATTATCAGGAAATGTAGGTCAAATGGATAAAGGCATATTTGAACTGCAAACACATAAATCCTAATTTTCTAATTTGTCAAGAAAACTCAAGATAAATATCATAAAATCAATAGGGTTGGAAGGGACCTCTGAAGATCATCTAGTTGAACCCCCCTGCACATACAGGGTCACCTAGAGCATGTTACACAGGACTGTGTCCGAGAGGGTTTTGAAGATCTCCAGAGAAGGAGACTCCACAACATCTCTTTGCAGCCTGTTCCAGTGCTCTGTCACTCTCACTGTTAAGAGATTTTCCCTTAAGTTCCCGTGGAACTTTTGGTGTCATTTCTGTGGCCATTTCCTCTAGCCCTGTCGCTGGCCACCACTGAAAAGAAGCTGGTCCTTCCTCCTCACTCCCTCCCTTGAGGTATTTGTGATTAGATCTGATTAGATCCCCTCTCAGCCTTCTTCAGGCTGAACAGGCCCAGCTCTCTAAGTCTCTCCTCACAGGGCACATGTTCCTGGCCCCTGATCATCCTAATAGCCCTGCGTTGGATTCTCTCCAGTAGGTCCACATCCCTCTTGTACTGGGGAGCCCAGAACTGGACACGGTACTCCAGATGGGGCCTCACCAGAGCTAAGTAGAGGGGCAGGATCACCTTCCTTGATCTGTTGGAGATGCTCTTCTTAATGCACCCCAGAATCTCACTGGCCTTCTTGGCCACAAGGACACACTGCTGCCTCATGGTCAACTTGTCATCCATCACGACACCCAGGTCCCTCTCTGCAGAGCTGCTCTCCAGAATAACCTTTACTGGTGTCTGGCGTTATTCCTCCCCAGGTGCAGTATCTTCCATTAGCACTTGTTGAATTTTACGAGGTTTCTCATCATCCAGTTGTCCAGTCTGTCTAGGTCCCTCTGGACGGCAGTGCGGACCTCTGGGGTTTCAGCTACTCCTCCCAGTTTCATCATCAGCAAACTTGCTGAGGGAACACTGTGCCTTCACCCAGGTCACTGATGAATAAATTGAACAGGACTGGACTAAGGACTGACCCCTTGGGGACACCACTAATTGCAGGCTCCCAACTAGACTGCATCGCTGATCCCAACCCTCCGGGCTCCGCCATCCAGCCAGTTGTTATTCCACCTCACCATCCACTCATCCCACCCACACTTCCAGAGCTTGTCCAAGAGGATGCTGTGAGGGACGGTGTCAAAAGCCTTGCTGAGGTCAAGATAGATGACATCCATCGCTATTCCCTCATTTACCTAGTTGGTCATTGCATCATAGAAGGCTATCAGGTTAGCTAAGCATGATTTCCCCTTGGTGATTCCATGCTAACTACTCCTGAGCACCTTCTTGCATTCTTGCTTAGAGACCACAGCAAGGATGAGCTTTTCCATCATTTTTCCAGGGATGGAGGCGAGTGACCGGCCTGTCGTTACCTGGGTCCTCCTTTCTGCTACTTTTATAGACTGGTGTGACATTGTCTTTCTTCCAGTCTTCCAGCACCTTTCCTGTTCTCCAGGGCCTTTTGAAGATGATAGAGACTGGCTTAGCAATAACGTCCACCAGCTCTCACACGCACTCTTGGGTGCATCCCATCAGGGCCCATGGATGTGGGTACCAAGTTTACCTAACTGTTCGCTAACCCAATCTTTCTCTACCCAGTTGCAAGCCTTCCTCTCTCCAGGCTTCTTTTCTAGAGTCTGAGATTCCAGAGTAAACACCCAAGGAAAGAAGGCATTCAGTAACTCTGCTTTTTCTGTGTCTTTCGTAACCAGGGCACTCACCCCGTTCACCAGTGGACCCATGTTTTCCCTAGTCTTCCTTTTACCATTGATATATTTGAAGAAGCTTTTCTTGTTAACAACCCTTGCCAAATTTAACTCCAAATGCACCTTAGTCTTCCTTGTTGCAGCGCTGCGTTCCCTGACAACATTCCTATATTCCTCCCAAGGTGCCTGTCCTTTTTTTCACATTCTGTATACTTTCTTTTTCTGTTTGATTTTTGCCAGGTGCAGCTTGTTCATCCATGCAGGCCTCTTGCCCGCCCTGCCTGACTTTTTACTCATAAGGGTGCACCAATCTTGAACTGGGAGGAAGTGATGCTTGAATACTAACCAGCTCTTATGGGCCCCTATCCCTTCTAGGGCCCTAGCCCATGGGATTCTTCCAAGTAGGTCTCTGAAAAGGCTAAAGTCGCCCTCTTGAAGTCCATTGTTGCAAGACTACTTTTAGCTCTGCTTCCTCCTCGCTGGATCCCAAATTCCACAAATTCATAATCCAACACCAGTGCTACCCCCCACCTTCACATCTCCAACAAGCTCCTCTCTATTTGTTAGTACGAGGTCCAGTATCCCACCTCTCCTTGTTGGCTCCTCCACAACCTGCACCAAAAAGTTATCATCAATAAACCGCAGGAACCTTCAGGACAGGTTTTTGATAGGTTGGTTTACTCAGTTTAAAGATTAACACAGGCTATTTTTACAGTAAAATATATATATTTATTTTTATTACCATATTTTCAACATACATTACCTGTACCTTAGTGAACTGAGGTCCCTCTTACTGCATTATTCCCTAAAAGGTCTTAAATCAATCACATCTGATTTTGTGCAGATTATTTGAAGATGAAAAGCTCAGAAAGGTGCTAAGAATCTCACATAAAATTACTTACCATGCTGTACCTGAATTATAATGGTTTTAAGGGACTGGTGTAGAGTTCTTCTATGAAGTATTTATTACTCTATAAACTACAAAGGCAGTAAAAAGTTTTCAGAAGATGTTACAGCTACAGCCTGGGTCTCTCTACAGTCAACAGAGTGATGAGGGCAATTCTCTCTTGCATGGGGAAAGGTCTGCAATTTTTAAAAAAGTTTTGTACTACACCATTAATAAAATCTATTTTTTACTATACTTACTGCACATGTTTTTCAAAATGTTTTACAACAGAATAGGAAACTGATGTTAATTTCATAGAAGGTGAAATTTAAACATAGAAGCTAGTTGCTTATTCAATAAATAGCCCTATGAACAGGATCAAGTTCCAACAGATTCACAGTATTACCATGTTTCTAATTAAATTTGGGATGATCAGAACACAATGGGCTAATGATACTGTATCATAACAGAAGACATCAAAACTTTAACTTTGCAGGACAGTATCTGCAAGTTTCTTAGAACAGCATGTATAGCATACAAGTGTCAAAGTGTACAACCCTACTTTTGCTAAACTGCATACAGGCCAGGTTTTGGCATTTTTACTTGTTAAAGCTACCACTTCTTTACTTGCAGTATATCTCCTGCAGCTTGTTTTTCCACATACTCCACGATTACCATACTTTAAGAAGTAAACAATAAACTTGAAGCTGCAACTGCTTCATTAGTTATGGAGTCTAACAGTAAGTATGAATTTTGGCTGTAACCAGTGCAGTTAGAGTTGTTATAATTCCATTATCTGGATAATATAAGCATAATGCTATTCATTTGAATGCAGCCAGAGGTACCTGAACTCACCAGTTATTTAAAGGGGGAAGCAAAGGGAGAGAAAACTACAACAACAACAACAACAACAACAAAAACAATTAGTTGCACACTGGATCTCTACTTTGACTTTTCTGCAGTTTTTGTTTGTTTGGTATTTGTTTTTTTTTCCTTTTGTCTTGTTTGTTTTTTTTCCATTTGTTTGTTCTGTTTCTGAAAAAGCAAGTAGTCTTGAACAGTTTTAATACCTGGAAGGATAAGTCCTCCCATATTATGTTACCTTTGCTCTATAACCTTGTCAGCAGCTGTTTCAAATTTATTAGATATATATAAAGAAAGTTAACTAGTCCTTCTCTACTCATGCTGGTAATAATGACTGCATTCTAATGACACCCTAAATAATATTATAATAAAAAGTTAGTCTGTGTTTCCTGCTCTTTTCAAGACTACCACAGAGGACTGTCCAGACTGCTTTGTCAGTGCAGTGCAGCAGGTCTGGACAGATAATTGTGACATTACAGGAGAGCAGCTGAAGTAACAGTAAGGTAAAACACAAACCCATTTTTGAGGAAAGCAACATACAAACATATTGAAAAATGTAAGTTGTTGTACACATAGCATGTAATACTCACATAGTTTGAAAGCAATTCTTCATAATCAAATTCTAGCCAATAAATTGACTGGAATTCTGCAACATGTGCATGCATTTCAGTACTTCCTGAATTGCAAACTTATAAGTTGAGTTTACAAGCACCGAGCAAAACATTCCCAAGAATAACTTTATGGCCGCCCTACACTTACCCGATCCACTTTGTCTCGTGTTAACCATGGTTCAAATGGATTAATCTCAAAGCATCTTGCAATTAAACTGCAATCAGAAAGAGTATTATATAAGTATAGTCATTATGCAGGAGCACAGAAGAGCATTTCAGACTCAACTAGCTCCTCTTCTAAACTAAAGAATAATTTAAGCTACTAACAAGCAAATAGGCAAATTCTTAACGGTCTTTCTGGAAACTCTAACTTTGCCACTAAATTCCTCAAAACCCTATTCTTCCACTCCTGCAGGGAATGGATGTGCAGATACTTGGAAATAACTGTGCCTTAGTGAGTGAGGAAAGTAACCCTCCATTTTCAATTTCCCCCACACTATAAGGTTCAGTCTTGCCCGCACCTCTGCTTTAAATTCTGAGCACAGGCAGTAATTCATTTAGTCACAAACTTTGATTCATTGCCTCCATGGGAAAAAGTGGTTGCCGACAACTAAATAATTTAACAGCCATAGAGATAAGATGATGGAATACGGAGCAATCTGCATCTATAAAAAGGATGAAGATCAAAGTACTTGCAGTTTCCAGAAATGAAACTTCCTTTCAAAGTAAATCCAGCAGGAAAAAAAAAAAAAAAAAAATTTCCTCTGTCTCAGGACGAACATTATATAAGGTAGAGCATCTTACAGAAGTGCTCATGTGGCAGGCTACGAGCTCAGATAATTAAGTTATTGCACATAAGCAGAGCTAGACTTGCCAGTCTTAGATGTATCTTTCCTCAAAAAAAAAGAAAATATTACTTTATTTAATCTACTAAGAAAAATTCTGGCCTAAGGAGAATGCAAACTAGTAAGAATAGTAAACAGACACATTGTTCCTTTTAAACAAGCTTCCTTGTGTCACCTGAGCCATGAGCTAAGTTAACAATGTGTCTATGGATAATTTCTTCAGGAACAGTTGCAACAGTTTAAGATGTTGTTCTAGTATTATTCATTATCAGTTACGTAAATGCAATGTGAAGACCCACTAGAATATCTGCAGGAGTGTTCTTACACATTTGATCTTTTTAGCTAAGTAGCTTATGTTGTACTGAAATGAAGCAGGACCAGCATCTAAACACTATCATATTTCAACAGTGCAAAGTGTAAATTTTGAAATGGTGTTTAGTCTTCAAAGTATCTCTTCAAAAGGATGTCTGATTATACTCTAACAAATATGCCCAGGCTCAGATTTATACTGCATATTTTAATGCACTATTACTCACCAGTTATGGTTTAGCAATCAGTCATTTACTATTGTTGTGCCTCCAGTGTGCAAGATGTACACCTGCAGATCACACTCAGGGTGTAGAAGCTGAGCCTTCACAACACATGTACTGTAGTCATCTGAAATGGTACTATATCTTTCTCTAACTTAAATTCATTACTATCTTCTAAAGATGTTACTATCCTCATATCACAGGGGACAAAGAAATGTGGGTTCACAACTGTGTTGCTGAACTCCCCAGGTCCAGCATCTCAGTACAAAATAACGGCCACCACTGGTTCAAATCAACTTTACTACAACAGTCAAGATACATACACATCCTTATAGCATTTCTGCTTCCAGGATGGTAGTGTTCAACAGACAGGAAGAACAGCTGACAGTAGCAATACACTAAGCAGCTGTATAAAATTTGTCAGAGTCTACAGTCAATGGCATACACACAGATTTTTCTCTGTGATACTATCTAGTAATAGTCTATACTTGGGGTCTTTTACTTCTTGACTCAGCAAAAGCAATGCCACCTAAAAACTCTGTAATAAATAGTTTTGTTAAGTAGTCTTTTACAAGTACACATTTAATACCCTGGTTCCTAATAGTCAGACTTGTTGCTGGGCAGAAGACTCAAAGTTAAATCACGAGTACTTAGGGAAAAGTCAGTTTCACAACACTACAATATTGAATGACAATGATAATATTAAATGAACAATGCAATAATTATTTACATTTCTATGCTACTTGATGAATTCTTAAAGAACTCCACTTACTGATAAAGGGGACGTGGAAGTGGATATGGAAAAAAGGTTCGAAAAGAAACAGCATAGATGTACTCCACCAAGTCATAAAGGAGGTATCGATTAGGTCTGAAAAACAATCAAACAAACCAAAAAGCAATAAACAGTATAGACTGTTCTTTATTTTCTTCTTTTTGAGGCTGGCAGCGTTCAATTTTTTTGTCTCTTGTTGCAAATATTTAAATACACCTATCAATGGCCTGTTTTCTTTATTCTAAATGATTTGTCATTTTCTTCAAAAAGGGAAACAAAGTCTGGCTCTAAAGAATCTATACTGTTTGAAACAAAGAGAAATTAAGTTAGAAAAACATATCATTCAACACCACTAACAATGGTGGTAACAATATACTTCATCAGTTGCAAAATTGCTTCAACAATGACATTTGTTCTGAATACTTTTAAAAAATATATTTGAAGTGCTTCCTCCATGCAAGGACTGACTCAAATTCTGAATACTAGATTTTCAACACTGGAACACAACTGAACTTGTAGAAATTCATTCATCAACTTGCAACAGACGGAAGCCAGAAAACAAACAGTGAACTTAAGCCCTGTTAAACATCCCTTCTTTGGTAACAAACTACAGCAGAAATCAATTCACTTAACTAAGAACATGGCATTCCCTCTGAGAGCAAAAGGAAGAAACAAAGATAATTTCCCCCAAAAGGATTCATTTATCCTCCAAAAAAAAGAGGAGGAAAGAAGCAATGAAGCTTCCTGCCTACTTGCAGTAGATAAACATATACCACTGGGAGTTCCCATTCCTTTCCTGTTAAGGCTTTGCCTTGGCACTGAGGTTATATATGATTGACCCTGACAGAAAAATCTCCTTTGTCTTTTAAGGCAGCTTGCTGGTATTTCAAAACATTCTGAAAAATCTTTATGATAATAGCCCAGGACATGTTGTTGAGCTCTGACATGTCACTTGGCAGTTCAGCCTTCAAAATCTCATCTGGCTATTCATAATCAAAAGAGCAATAAGCACACCAGAAGTGTCTTTCTCCCAATGATCTGCTATCACTTTTCAGCTAAGTGAAAGGCATCAATGAAATGACAATTGTGTTGTCACACTGGAGCATAAGACCACACCTTCTTTCTTTTTTTTTTTTTTTTTTAAATAAGAGACACTGAATTACTGTCAGATCTCAAATCGCAGAAGAATGTAACCACACTGGAATAGACTGCAAAACTATTAAAGCCAGTCCAGAATCCCAGAATCTCAAGGCTGTGATACAAGTAACATGAATTTCATTTTGGTAAACAAAAGATGTAATTTCAAAGTCTGAGCTTCCAAACTGAGGCTTCAGTAAACTTGTACTTTATAAACGAAAAAAAAAAAAAAAAAGCATCATCACAAACTAAAATATTTGGTTCATGTTAGAAAAATCACACTTGCTTCTTTTGTTTTTAAAAGCTATATTAGCAAACACATTCTCAACCTAGGTGAACATATTCAGGACAACTCAAGATCTCTGAACTTGTACTCCTTATCAAGCTGTTCTTAGTGTTTATAGAACGTGTGAGATTTGAATTTATGAAGTTACATTAACCAGGAAGAAGGTATTAATATCCTTTATAATAAAACTTCTGAGAGCAAGTATTGAACTCCTGGATTTCTGCAAACTGTCAAAAAAAAAAAAAAAAAAAAAAAAAAAAAAAAAAAANAAAAAAAAAAGACTTCGAAACTATAAGAATACATTCAAAGTCTGGCCAGTTGCCCTTACAATTGGCTGCAAACAGTGTTCTCCTTAGCAATAAATCCTGTTTCTCCTGCAGTTGGCACAATTGCTTCTGCTTAGCCAAAGTGAGAAAGCCAAAAGCATCTCTCCTTCTCAAGTAAAAATACTTTGAGCACATGTTCATTCATATTCAATTTTGCCAACACAAAATAAAGCATGCAAAAAGGTTAATTCCAACACACTGTGCTGGAAAGTCTTCCAAGTGTGAGGAAAGCTCAGGTGTGAGATTTTACAAATAAGGAGCTTCCCCCACAGCCTGGCTGAAGAGCAGGACAAAGGAGCAGGAGACTGAGTGGAGCCATGAGTTGAGGGGGACAAAAGAATATCTGCCAAGAATTGAGGGCCTTTACAAATAGGGGAAATAGGGCAATTCCCCCACATTCTTCAGCAAGGGGGACAAAGGAGTCAGGTGACCTTAGATGTGAACAGAAGGAGGGAGGTAGGAGTTTGGCGTAGGCGGGCCAGGAAGGCTGTAACTCCTGAGTCCCTTGGCCAATGGGGAAAAGGAGAGGGCATCTCTTGTTGGGAAGCTGCGTCCCCCAGCAATTGGAGAGACCCCACAGGAATATGCGTGGTGGACTCTCCCTTTATTCGAATAAAGCTCTAAGATCTATGCCTGGTGGACTCTTCCCTTATTCGAATAAAGTCTTAGGTCTCCTCTGTCCCCTTTTTGGACATTTCACTTCTGGACAGCGAGAATTTTCCGCACACAAGTCAGGTGCATTTTCCCATTGGTTGTGCCCATCTGATCCATAAGCATCTTTTTCATTCAACAGAAAGTCTTCTCGAATGCCTGCCTAGTATTGGTTTCCACTTACTGTTTAAGACAACATTTTACACCATCCCAGTGATTTGAAAGCAATTTCAGGTAACTTAATAACGTCATCATAGCTGTTAGTTCTTTCAGACTTTTGTGGGCTTCATCTTACTTTGCCATTTTTTCAGTAAAAGCAACTCAGTACGACCCTCAAGAAGTTGAAAACCTGCAGGCACTACACCAGCACACCTAGCTTCATCCTCAACAGTTTAGTTAAAAGTACTAAACCAAGTGAAAGACTAACCAGCAATCATTTCTAACACAGTAGCAAAGAGTAAGAGCATTGTAAGAGTGACAGAATATGAGTTGGGGAAAAAAAATGAAGGTGCTGACACTCCTTTTGCAAACTCCAGACACCAAACATATTTCTAGTGTAAAAGTAGGGAAAGACACAAAGATAAGCACACAATAGAAGGAAGCAGTGTTTAGCATCATTTGCAACATGGCTAGCAAGCAACTGTTTTCTTCCATGTAGGTAAAGCTCCTTTTGTCATATACACCAGATGAAAACGAACTCCACTGGCACATAACAGTACCGAAAGATAAAACTTTACCATTACTATGCTATTTTTAATTAGAGTCAACTCTACTTGAAACTTTTTATGAACAGACTATTCAAAAGGGCCTACTGCCTCTATTTGTTCTTACTCCGGGTCATATTCCGCACATTATAAGCAGACTTTTCTCCAAAGCTATAGCTTTCTCCATTAGGAGATCTGGCCCTGTTTTTAAATTCTGGAAAGATTTTGAGCAGAATGCTGAAGTTTGTGTATTCACAAATAAGGGGATCCCCCACAGTCTGGCTGAAGAGCAGGACAAAGGGAGGGGGGAGACTTAGCAGAGCCATGAGTTGAGTGGGACAAAAGAACATCTGCCAAGAGTTGAGGGCCTTAACAAATAAGGAAAATAAGGGAATTCCCCCACATTCTTCAGCAAGGGGGACACAGGAGTCAGGTGACCTTAGGTGTGAACAGATGGAGAGAGGTAGGGAGTTTGGAATAAGTGGGCCGGGAAGACTGTATCTTCCAAGTATCTTGGCCAATGGGGAAAAGGAGAGGGTGTCCCTCAGTCAGGAAATTAGAATAAAAGGGGGGCTGTGTCCTCCAGCAATTTGAGAGACCCCACAGGGATATGCCCAGTGGACTCTCCCTTTATTCAAATAAAGCTTTAGGTCTCCTCTGTCTCCTTTTTGGACATTCAGTTCTTGACAGTGACATTTTCCCGCACAATTTGTTTATTCTTTCAGTTCTTTTACATGATACTGACTATACGCTGGGTTTTATCCTTCAATTCTGTAAAACAAATATCAGTTTTTAAGAAGTCCAGGAAGTAAGTTTTAAATCATGTCCAACAGGTACCTATCCTTCAACATCAGGAATGCTGAACTCAAACTATTTGCTCACAGACTGAAACAGTCTTTTTCACATATCTAGTTTGTCTAATAATTTTTTCAAGATGACCTATTGCTTTGTATGCATTTCTTTATATGCACATTAAGAGCAACGGGGCCCCAACAGTGCCTATTAGTGTATACACAATAACAGCTTGAGTCATTTTTCCTCCCCAAAAGGAGGTGGATTTATTGCAGCACAGACTGCATGCATGGAAGGAGAATTTAAGTGTGCATGTCAAAAAAAATGATGCCAAAAAGAAGCATTTCAGTTAATTAGAATCAGAAAAGTAACCTACCCAGCCAAGGCATATGTTTTCCCTTTAGCATCAGGATCCTTAATTGCACTAATAATCGCCTTTGCAACATCAACTACCTGCAAATTGGGAAAATAACCATTAGAAAATAGGAATGTACAGACACACCCTTCTTCCAGAAGGGATCTGGGAGAAGGGGTAATTTTTCTCTCACAGGTGAGAGAGTGCATTTAGGATCGTTTTGTTTTTCAGTTAAACTTACGTATATTGGTTGCTTCACTGTTTTTTTTCCCATAGAAATAAGAGGTACACCACCAAACCAGCGCATGTCTGAACAGAGACACACATAAGTTTAGAATAAAACTGCTGAATCCTCTGAAAATAACTGATATGCTGCACTGTAGCAAAACAAATCCAGAGAGCACCTACAGCAGGGATATTTCCTGAACAATTATTTTATGTAACTAAATAAACAAATAAATAAATGAGAGATAGAAAAGCAACAATATACCCAAAACAAACCAAAAAAAAACCCAAAAATACTACTATCTCACTTCAGTACCTGTTTTCAATTAACATTCATTTTTTTTTAAATCAAAAAACACCAGACAATTGTGTTTATTGCTTCAGAATGGTTCAGAGATCTCAACTTCATGAGACAGGAACAAAACCTCCTCTATGTTACGTAGCAATTTTGCTGATGATACAGCCATTACTGTTGCTTTGTATGAGCCCAGAACAACTCAAATCAATTTTTACATTCCAGCACTACGTCAACGTGAAAATCCCATTTGAGAGAGAAGATTTCAAACCTTAGCTCAGCATAGAACAATCTAAATAAATGGCAATAATACATGAAAATCATCAAATTTAGTCTAACCAGATTAAGAAACTAAGAATTCAGAAGCTAGCATTTCATCATATTTCATTACCCAGTGTGCAATACAGCTAACAGTATTTCCAATAAAAATACACCTTCCTACTTTTCAAAAAGACAATAACGGTATCTTGCCCCTTTTCCTTTAGATATAGGTAAACAGGAATATTTCAAGAATACATACTTGCATAATGATTGAGAAAGCGGTCCTCTCTCCCGAACATCTCAGATGGCTTCAAAATTATAACATCTGGAAATTCTTCCTTTACTGCTTTCTCTCCAACTGCCTGTCATTAAATTCAGATGAACATAAGTAACAGTTGTTAATTAGACCCAATCTGAATAGGGCAAAATAGGATGCTCATTTGGAACTTAGCACATTTTGACTATAGTACTCAGTGAAACAATACTGGCAACAGCACAACTATTTAAACAACAGAGACCAATAGAGAAGCATTTGAGAAGACCATCTCATAGAAAGCCCACAAAGTCCCATAAGCATGTAGATAATTTCTAAATGAGATTTACTACAGCCTCAGCAGTGAAATGACTAAGCTCAAAAAGTGAAGAAAGCACTAGGTATTTCTCGAGCTTATCAGTTGCTCCAAGTTATGCTCTGGCATAACTGAGACCAGGATTTGGAAGAAATCAAGAACCCTACCCTATAACCCTACTATATTATTAGAACACTCCCCAAACAGCTTATGTGTAACTTAAAAATCAGTGGCAGCTGTCTAACTAGAGTCATGGCATATAGAGTCATTGCACAGCGGTGGACACCGTATTTCAAATCTGCTTTGAAAATTGTGTTCATACTACAAGCTAAAACAACAGAAAGCAATGGGCTTAAAAAAATGTGAAACGGGGACAGTATTCATCTAGTGAGGAAAAAAAAAGGATGAAAAAAGCTATACCAGAAACTGATACCTCCTAATTAAATTAAAAAAAAAAAAAACCTATTTTCAGTTGAGGATTCTTTAGTAGAGAAAATTCATACAGAGATTTTCTTTACATATACCCAGTTAAAAAAAAACACACCTTTTTAAAAGTATATTTAAAAGAATTCCATACTTACTTTACTTCTGAGGTATTTGGAAGGACTCTTCATGTTAGCATTCAGATGAGATATATGCACAAGTGTTTCCAGACCAGCTTCTCTAGTTACCTGGGCAATACTTCTAGGAATATTTACAAATTCATCTTCAAAACTGAAGTTTCTAAAATAAGACAAATAAAAATTTTTAATTTACGAGCAACACTGTCTGCCAAACAACCAACAAAAAGCAACATGCTCATTGTTCAGTTATCACTGGAACATATTTCACAAACCTATTTTGACACCCTTTGTTAGAGACCTTCCTTTACTGAGTCTTAATAAAACAAAACAGAACGCAAATCAAATATAACAGAAAGTTGCAGTTATGGCAATAACATTAACTCTTTTTTTCCCTCTATTGAGATTAAATCAATTTGAAAAACTCTCTTGCCCATTTATCGGTGACAAATAAATATTCCTGCAAATTGAAAATAATTTTTTAAAGAAGTTCTGCTTTTTTAAAGTCTGTGCAAAGTTGTCAATTTTCACAACCCTTATCTAAAATGTGAGTCAATGCCTTCAATTAGAGAGGAGCTCAAGAATCCTGAGCAGGATGCTAGATTTGGAAACTAGGCAAAAACAGACTAAAGAACTCACAGGTAGTATAACCAATGGAAGATTTTAGATAGAACAATTACAACAGTATCATAGCAGCTGTAAGGGTCTTCAGGGAAACCATGCAGAAGAATTTTCAATTTATGGCAGTCAAGTTGCCTAAATTAGGGGATTCAAGTGTAATCTTGCTTGGCATCTGATCAAAAATAATACAGCAGCTCAGTCTCCAAGCATACCTGGGACTATAGCCTGGCAACAACTCCCAAATTCCTTCCAACCATCTCAAGACTGACAGGGGCAGGGGGAAGGGGCTGAAAGAAGGACAGGGGAAAAAGGGAGGCACAACTGAATTCTCATGTTTCAACACTGCCCTTGTAAGCACCCTGTTCCATCTTCTACATTTGCTTTTGGGTAACAGTCATTTTGTTCAAATGCCTGTCTCTGTCCTTATCTACTCCCTCAACTCTTCAGACCTCTCCAGAGTCTACAGAAAGTCTTTAAAAAAAAAAAAAGGTTAATTTTAGACTCATCAATAGCTAATCTTATCCTGGGAACTTGTGTTCCACTCACGAAAATAGATTTTAGAAACAGACAAGAACAAACATCACTCCTGTAGCTATGGACTTTTCAAACAACACAGTATACAAAGATGAGTCTGTATTCTAGTACTAGGCAAGAAGGAATTATTAAACGGTAGCCTTTAGTTTTTCACCGATTTGCATTTCTAACCTTACTTTTTTTTATTTTTCCCCTGCTTACGTTGTTCATATATTTTGGTCACAGAATTTTATGGCAGGGTTCCAACATCTCCACATCACCTTTGATGTCCACATGGCAGTTCTCACATATGATAAGAGTATCTGAGAAATATAGTAGCACTCATTTTAACACTTAAAAGTGCTTAACTTGGACCAAGACCCCTCTATTTTTGAACCTTCTCTGCTGAAAGAGATGACAGCAACTAGGTTTGAATGTTTTTTTTAAACTTCAATGAATGTTTCTTTTATTGTTGTCATTGAACTTCCAAAGGCTGAGTTTCAATAACCAAGGAGCCCTCCCTTACATAAACCATGTATTTTGCATGAGCCTCAAAATTTGCAGGAAGAAACTGCACATGAAAAAAAATAGAATGACAAATAGAAACAATGTAATTAATAACTGCTATTATTCATTTCAAATAATATATAGGAGTTATACAGGAGTAACAGGAGTTTAAAACTTTCTCTTTGTATTCTGCTAAAGAGCATGCACTAATTTTGGCAGGTTGGTTTGTAGGTCATTACCTATATCCCAAAGTCTGAAAAAAGACAAAAAGAACCTCAAACCTTGTCAGATGTAGAAAATCAAAGTTGAGATGGATTGTACTTTTTTTTTTTTTTTTTTTTTTTTTTTTNTTCCTCAAACAAACCACAAGGAAGAGGGGCTTTCAGGAACTAAGATATGCTATAAACTCCAATAGTGGAATAAAGGATTAACTAGTATAACAAAATAGAAGTGCCTCCACAGTTTGAATGCCAAATCAAAGTGTTTCCCAAAAGTTATATGACACTTGACTAAACAACAGGAAGTTGAAATGGATGCTTGTCAACAGACATATTAGTTTAGGGAAAAAAAAAAAAAAAAAAAAAAAAAAACCAGAATTTCAGACTACAACACCAAATGTCTACCCACAAAAATAGGCAACAGAGGCACTAGGCTTAAAAATGTGGACTAAATTAAGATCTACATTGGTCTGTTACAATAGGAAAATTATACATATATACACACAAATATAGTTTTAATTTAAATATATATACGCACACATATATGTACTAAATAAAGGCAAACACACAGTTAATGAGTACATACTCTGAGAGTTTTCCACTAAGAAGGGCTTAAATAAAGCCAACTTACTTGCAAGCAAAAAAAAAAAAACAGATTATTACAGGTATTTTTAACCTAAAACAAATATTATATTTCATGGATTTAAAAAAGGAACTATTTAGAAGATCAGCAAGTTATAAGTACAGAAAAAAAGTATAAGATGCTAATAGTATCTACACAAAAAGGAATGACATTATCAAGGAACGACATTATTAATCATACCCTTAGAAATGCTCCACTGGCTATTGCCATTTATTAACATTTACCAGAGAATATCAGAAACTGGACTGCAGTTTATTATACTAGGTTGCAATTCATCAGTATACCAAAGTGAGAGGATGAAAGCTCACTTCTGTAACAACACAAATATAAGCTCAGAGATTTGTAAACCATGCACCAAACATCAGCAAAGTGTACAAAAGCAGTTTAAAGCAATCTAACTCTGACAGGGCAAGACATTAGACAATTTGGAAAGTATGTTCTTTCTAAGAGCATATCATAAGAAAAATTCCTGTTAATCATTCAAAGAAATGGAAGCACTTTTATGCACAAGATTTCAGTCTTGTTTCTTCATGTAAGGTCAATGAAAAATCAGTTTCACTGTGTCATGTAAATATGTTGCAAAAGGTTGCTATAATGTCCAGTACATGTTGCAAATCTATCCATAAAAAAAAAAAAAAAAGAATTACTTTGTTTCCCACTCCTTTCCAACAAGATTAATGACCACATTGCTGTGTTCCACGGCTCTTCGGATAGAGTATTTATCTTTACTGTCCCACTCCTGTAAAAAAGAATCAATGGGAAACAGCTGAGATTATGCAAACAGGTATTATCAAAGAAAGTTCTTTCAAATTACTACCATTTACAGGCTAAAAAACAACGGGAGTTCTGACTTTGAGAATCATTAATGGATTTCCTTGTATAGCAATGGTATTGTGTTTGATCAAATGCCAAAGTGAAACACTTACTAAGAAAAGAAGTTGCCCCAGGTCACCCATTGGTCGCAGATACATGAGGTCATACTGATCACAGCGATAGGGGATGATTACTTGAGATCCAATGCGACCTAAGTGTTCAGAAAACTTTTCATTTATATCAAACTACTACATTGTTTTAAGGAGATAGATCTTCTCAATGTATGAGATTTCCTTTCTTTACTGACATTAAAACACAGCAAATAAATATAGATAATTTGAATATTCAACCTGCAATGCTAAAAGTTGCATAGAAGTTTCTCAACATACAGTATCATAGGCATTCTTAAGCAAGGATGTTCCTGAATAGTTGGGAGAACTAATAGTCAAATACACTTATAAAGCAAAAGATTTTTTCAATCAATACATGTTACAAACATAGTACAAAACCTAAAAATGTCTCCCTTCTAAGAAAGGCAAAGGAAGGAAGGAAAAATAAAGAAGAAAGAATTATTTAAAAATACTCCATAACTTCAATCCTAACAAATTCTGATCAAATTCCATATTGCTGCAAACATTTTAGCTGAATATCCTAATATAGCTGAAAACTGAAGAATCAATTAGGAGATTGCCTACTTCTTAGAATTACATCTCATGAGCTCAAAAAAGAAAAAAAGAAAGAGAAGGATTTATCAATAATGACTTGAGCAACATCCAAAAGTTTTTGCATTTTCCTAAAATAAAACTTGGCAGTTTTCACTACTTTTCACACACGTATTACACAGAACATATCTGTACTGCTCAATTTTTAAGATAAAAAAAAAAAATCTAGGGCTATTCTGTAACCTGAAGAAATACTAGAGACGTGAACTGTTAATTGGTACTCCGTGGATATTACCTAAACGATTGACAACATATCGTCCCAAGAAGCCAGTAGCTCCAAAGACAGTGGCCACAATGCCGCTAACAGAGGACCTTCCACTTCTTCCATGAGGGATGATGGCATGATGAACTTGGCGGTGTTTCTGCAATCTAGGTGGCAATGCAGATAATGCAGAAATGTCAGAGCCTGCAACACAAAATGGGAGACAGCATGTGTTTTAAGTAAGAGTTATTATTGCCAATATTACTATAACATCAAAGTGAAGGTTATTTTCTCATTACAGATCTATTTTTTTCCCCAATCTGCCTTAGTAAAATTGCCCATGCCAAGACTCCTGCCAGACTACCTCAAAGAAACCTGGATATATCAGAAGGCTTGAAAGCGCTGTGGATAAAATTCAAAGACAAAACTAAGTCACAGAAGAAGCAGAATGGTTCTTAAACAGCAAATAAAGCTTAACTGGCTAGCATTAGCACCTGATGTATGAGTTCTGGCATAAAAGGTAAGTGAATACGGACTACTAAAACCATGCTGCCTACAGGCAGGGCCCACCTGAGTACAGTACAAGTCAGGTCTCCCACACCATACTTCCAGATCTGGGACTTGTGGCACAAATACATCAGAACAGCTCTAGGTGCAGTACGCATACTTCTTAGTTTAAAGATGACATTCTTAACAGTTGGAGGAGATAATTCTCTAGGCTGACAGTCCTACAGTGATGATGGCAAAGAGATGCAAAGAGTCAGACCCATATGGTATAGAATATTACCTATTTTCTCAAGAAAGAGATCAAGCTATGAATAGCTGAAAATCACTGAAAAAAAGAATTGATAGTATTGTGATATAAATTGACAAGGTAGCCTGAATAGAGAGTCTGAAGAAAAGAAACCTGCTTCCTTTGCAACTACATTAGAAAAAAAAAAAAAAAAAAAGGAAAAAATAAACTCTTTTTGAGAGATTCTTAAAATTAAGTTACTGCATGTCCACACTCTTACTTTCCAAGGGCAGGTGAAAAAGCAATTAATGGATGAGGTGTAGAGTGTACAAGCACACTACAGGCATACTGCAGTTGACAAAAACAGGCTGTAAGAGCTATCATTATAAAATAAGCTTGAGGATGTAACAGAAGAAACAGTGTCTGACATTTGAACTATTAACCAATCATGACCATGAGCAATTTATGGTTAAATATAAACAAGTTTCACCCCCCATCAATCTAACTGACAAGAATCATAGTGAAAACATGAGTAGTATTTGATATTAGAATGACAGATGTTTAAGGGGATTACAAAAAAAAATTCTACTTGAGCAATGAGCAAGTTAACTTGATTTCAGTGGTGTAAGGAGGAGTATCTGTGGCCAAAAGTTTGTCTAACCTCCTCTCTCCTTCCCCTAAAAAGGCAGCTAAACACCCAACTAAGAAAAGCAAGGCATAACAGATATACATTTAGACTTTTATCAAATTAATCTAATATGCTTGAAAATTACATTTTGTCCTGTTTCTGTTCGACAACTGGTATGAGATATTACCTACACAAACATCAGCTAGGCCTGTGAGTTACTAAAATGCAACTCTCCTATGAAAAGGAACCAAGCTTAAGATGAGATTAGGTATTGTGTCTATCTCAAAATGATGGTCCACAAAGATTATTACAGGACTGCAGTAACCCTCATATGAGTAAAGGCTGAGAGAGCTAGATCTGCTTAACCTGCAGAAGACTTTGGAGGAGGAGCGTAAGAATTTTGTTTATCAATGTATACAGATATCTTAATGGTGTAAAGAAGATGAGGATGAGGCCAGCCCTTTGTTTTTTTTCAGTGATGACCAGCAACACCATGAGAAGCAATAGGCACAAGTGGAAATGCAGGAAACTCCACTTGAACACAGAAAATACTTTTTTACTGTGAGGGTGACAGAGGCTGTGTTGGTATCCATTCTTGGAGATACTGAACAGCTGTGGGATTGATCCAAATGATCTTCAGAGGTCTCTTACAATCTCAATTACTTCACAATTCTTTAAAGGTAATATTATGGCAGACAGTTGGGTAAACTTTGCTACCTTCATTCTTACAGTGCTTAAATAACCATGTTTTTACTATTTATTTTTGTTTTCAGAGAGACACAATCACTCAAAGAAAATTGTTTTGTTCTTTATAATTAGCAGGATTCCTCCACATGCACAAAATTGCTGCTTCGTACCCTGTTTGAGATGGTGAAAGATAAATCTGGGTGATCCATAGTACTTTTCAGTAATTTGTTCACATACATTTCTCTTTCCCAAGACCTGAAGATAACGTGTCCAATATGGATATTTAAAGAATATGACTGTGAGCATATTATAAAATTCAGTATTAAACAGATCAACAGATCTTGCAAAAAGAACAAGAAAGTTAACTGAAAAAATAAATCTATACCTAACTGTTTTAAGATTTTATACTATTTCTATTAAAAAAATGTTGATGCAGACTCTATTGCTATCTCTATCACACTGAATAACATTCAATTACTGTCTTTTTTTTTTGTTTGCCTATGTTATGTTTACCTACACCCACTGTTACTTGCCTTACACTGCAAGTTCTTTAGTGGTTTCCCTCTTTTTTTGCTTCATAACTGTACAGGAGCTCCACAATTTATCACAATCCAAATAATCAGACTAAATGCTTAACTACCACTGCAATAGGAATAACAAAAACATGAAGCAATGAATAATTGAAAAAATTCAGCTGATTTGCTCTGTAGTTTTAAATGTAGGGAACCTCCAACAAAACCAAGAGACAGAATTTCTGTCTCTATACTCACAACCAGGAAAAGCCCATCTTTATGGAACCCTGTCAAAATATAAGACTTAGTAAACATTCAGGTCTTAGTTTAGATTAGAAAGGCTTAGTTAACATTTCCAGGCAGTACATGCTGCATAAAGCTTTTTGCCCTATAACCACATGTGACAAGACTTCTGCCCCAGAACAACAGGATTCTTCCTCAACTGACTACAGTCTATTATTACTATTATTATTATTACTGGATATTAAATGTACAACCCTTATTGGATCTTGGTTATGACTCTGAGCATGCCTACAGACCTAAAACAAACTGTCAGGATTACCTACAAAATCATAAAAATAATCCAGACCCTCAGTCTGCAGGACAGTATCTCATACACAGAGACTTTGTCAGTCTCAGTAAAATATTGTTATTATTATGTACATAAGCTTGTAGCTCAAGCAAATTCTACACCTCACTGGGGGCTATAAACTGTAGTTGCCCAAAGAGAAATCAGGCAAAAATCTGTGTATCACCTCCACCAGCTGCTGCTCAGAGGCAGCCATAGGAGCTCAGCTCTACCCCAAGGACAGTGCAGTGAGACGAGGGCAGCTCACAGGTATAGGCTAGCACAGCACCGCACAACCTAGCACACCCTCCTTCCTTTCAAAGCAGAGCATAATGCACAGCGGCGACAGGCGCAGAAATGCCACATACTATCTTGGGAGGGAACGGGACCGCGCCCCGGAGCTGCTACTAGCCATTACAAACAGCCCCTACCAGTCTGTCCCGTCCTATCTCAGGCCGCCGAGGCGGAGAGCGCAAGGGCAACCTGGATGCCAGTACCCCTCCAAGCAGAAGACATCGCGACTAAAGATAGGAAACGGCAGCTCGCGGACCCCCCTCCACGGCGGTGACACTCACCTGCCCTTGACAACAACGAGCCGCGAAAAAAACGTGGGCAAAACGCAAATGCCGCCATCTTACTTTACCCACAAACCTTCGCGCTGGACGGAGAGCAGACAGGGCCAAACCTGCTCACGAGCGCATGCGCAGGAACCATAGGTTCGGGAGGAGAGGTTGGCGGGGAGAAAAGACCGTTAGGAGAGCCGCGCAAAGCCCCAGTGCTGTTCTGCGGACTGCTTGAGAAGAGCCGCGCAGAGCTTCACTGCGCGTAGCAGTGTCTGCCGTGGCGGTTGGGCACAGCCCTCTCTGAGTTGCGATCGTTAGTAGCAACTGGCCCTGCGTCCTCTACCCCGCCTCCTTCTGCAGCCTGCTTTAGGTATCTCAGCCAGGGTACCCAGCATGGTGGGTTTAGACTCTGGAGGCTCTGGAGAGGTGGATTTTTAAAGTACACAAGAGGGATTAATTTTATTGTGGATAGGACCCCCCAGCTCCTCCTGGTGCAATTTCTTACCCTACTCTCTATAGGAATTGTTTAATGGGTGTTTGTGCCATCTTACAAATGTCAGTCCAGCTGGAAATGACTCAAGTCCAGCAATTAATTGACAGTAACCTTTGGCTGATGCTGAGCTGGACTGATTTAAAATATTATAAGTAATTTATTATTTATATCTTGCATTATCTAGTCTCATTAAATTAACCATGAATGGAGATTAAGCAAATATTTTATATGTATATATTGCCTGTATTCTGTGGATACCTAGTCAATCTAAAATCCCTCATTCCCTCTGTCATCCTAGGTCTTCAACAATTCAATGAGATTTTTACCCCCCCTCAGCAAATGCTGCTGTGACTGCCATCTCCCATTGCTTTTTGTTCTTGATTTAACATGAATGAGAATCTCTAACTATGGAAATTTAGCCCACATTTATTTTTTTACAGTGCCATCCAAGGGAAAGGAATAAATAACAAATAATAAAAAAAAAATCTAAGATGGGGCTAGAGCATATATTGAGACTAAGGCAAGAGGCTGTAAATGAGATGCATCTTCTACTTCAGGGTTGCCACCATATTTTGCTGTAATTTTAGAAGAGTTGATTTCCAGAGCTTATGCTTTCTCTATTTCTAAAAGAACACTTTGCTATTTAAACAGCGTGTTTATACGCATAATATGTACAAGCTGTCCATAGATATTCATGTGTTAGAGTGACACAGTCATGAAAAGGTACTAAGGTAATGGATATATCCAAATAATTGTTACAGCTCCAACTACAGTTAAATGAGCAAATTACAGAGAACTGGATTTGATTTTAAAAACAATTCAAAATGCTAAAGGGCTCCTTTAAAACCCAGGGAAGTTAGAGCCAAACATCTAAATGCAACTCAGGGATACAGAACACCTAAGACATATGAGGATTTACTAAAAGCTACATGAGTGTTTCTGGCATCTCTCGACATTCCCGTTCCAGACAAAGGGCAAGCTATTTGCACACGCATATAGCTGAGGCATGACTTGGTTTCTAGGAGGCCCTGCACTGTTGGTCTCCTGGAACTCTCCTTACTGTTGCTGTGTAAACACCAGTGTCCCCAGAAGCATTATGATGTCACTGCTTCCCAGTTGGAGCAGAATAAGAGAGAGACCACAGAGTCTCTCTGGTGAGAAAAACTTAACAACTTGGTTATAAAACCATCCTTTGAAAGCCCTCTGGGACCAACACACCAATGCTGCTGAGGTAGGGAAATCTAATCAATTCTTTGTTTTACAAATGCTGATCATGGTTTAAGGTAACACAGACAAAGCCTTCTTATGGGCCTACTCAGAACCAAGTAAACCAAAGATGGCTAAATTTATGTGAGGGGAAAATGAGAGCATGAATTACTGCCTGGAGGCTTCGTTTGTGCTCTGGTTTCACCATCCTTTGTCTGGATGACTCTGCAGCTTAAGAAACCACTTTCCACCATCAGAGGAAATAGTTTTAGATTATTTGCTTCTGAACCAAGAAGAAGCTCCTCCTCATAGTCTCCTTTATTCTTAATCTGATTTCTGTGAGTCTGTGAAGAACAGCAGGCAGATGCCTTCCTTTGAAGAACTTCAGCCAGAAGATTCCCCTTCCTTTGAAATTCTACCTTCCTCTTCTGATGTGTTTCTCTGCTAAAGTGTTTAGGTGGCTTAGTCTGACATTCAGAAGGAAGGCAGTCAGTATGGAAAGGAAGTACCTTTGTGTACACAGTACATGGCTGCATTTCATCGATTTAATTTGCTAATGCCTATAAATTAAAAATGTTTTGTAAGATGTGATGTAACTTTCCCAAAGAATTGACGACTTCTGCCGCAATTAAGTCATCCCAAGTGTGCAAGAAAGTAAATGCATGATATTGAGATCTAGGTGTGACAAGATATTTCCTGTGATACTACTTATAAACTTGATTCAGAGGAAAATTAACTATTTACTGGAGATGGCAGAAGTCACAGGAAGTCACAGCATTGTCACTGGATCAAGAACAATGCTGGAATTCAGGAACCCTGGAATGCCTTCTCAGTTCTACTGCTGCTCAGCTATGTGACTTCTGGAAGCCACATTACTTTCTTGTTTTTCAGCTTCCCTATCTATAAAGAGGAATAATAATACTTCCTTTGTGAAACATTTAGAAATATAATAATGAAAAGCACTGTATTAGAACAACATACTGATATTATTGTCATTGGTTAACTTTATTTGCTGTAGATAGTATATTTTTGAAGTTAAAAGCCTAATCCTAAACTTGCACCTGCTTGTATAAAATTCTAACTTTTACAATACTTTTTTTTCCTCTTTTTTTCTGTATTTGTGCAATAGTGCTATTATTTCTTTTATTAATGTAAGAACTGTAACCTAATTTATCCTAGCATCGCTACAAATTGTCTTTCTCATAATATAACAGTAACGAACACTGAGAAAAAACAGTGTGACCACTTAACATATGATGTACATAAATATAATATTTTAGCATTGACATAAAAGTCTGTGTTTAGATAAACTAAAATCTACAGCAGGCTAAATTAAACCTCAGCTGAAAATGATGTTAGACTAGATCACTGAGACATGAAGAGGAAGCTGAAGGATGTACTGCAAGCACATTTCCTGGACCTCAGTGCAAAGTATAGAAGGAACAAGAGATACCCTTAGGATCTAATGTGTCTGCTTTGCTCCAATTGTAAACCCAAGGAAAGCAGTGCACACCGATTGCATAACTCCTGCTAGAATGATCTGTCCTGGTAGTTGAAACCTGTGCTGCCCTGGTCTCCACTCAGCATATCTGATCCACTCTCAGAGTCCAGTGCCCTTTTAGATATTCCAGATTTGGAATATCTAAACCTCCAGATTTGGAGATTTAATGTTCAGTAGCAAATTTCCTTATTTGAGGTTATTTGATATTATGTGAGATTTTGACTTAGCAGTTATAGCAATGTACTTGTAGTACAAGAAGAACTAAAGTAAGTAAGTGGGTATATATCTGAATAATAATACAAATGTATTTTTCATTGTGGATCTTACCATCAATACCTTAGATGTTTAACATAGAATGAAAGACTGTTGGTGTTTGATGATAATTTTAACATCTTGTTTTGCTCCTTTTTTTTTGAAGTCAGTTATACTTTTAGCATCTAGCGAGGTTTTGAAATTTTGATAATAGTGCTTCATTTGATTTATGTTGTTCTCAAATACATGGCAACACTTTTAGAAAATTAAAGGTTAGTGAAATTAGAGTGCTAACATTACCATTTCTCAAAGATATCCTGGAAACAATTTTTATCCATTTTAGACTCTGATTTTATATGGCTGCCTACAGGAGTTGGTTTTGGAAATTGTGAAGAAAATCACAACCCTTCAGACTTTCGCAGGCATTCTAGGGAAAGTAAGTTACTTCAAAAACTTAATTTAATTACAACTCATTTCCAAAAGAATCAGGGGACATTTTCTAAAATTAAGCCATTAAATCTGAACTTTCTATACCTTTCATAATCTATGTGAAATATACTTAGATACATGAATTTTCAAAATTTGCCCCTACAAAAGCATTATTTATTTTTGATTCTTGTATTTTCATTTTGTAAAGAAATTATTAGAAGGATTTCATTTTCTCTGAAAGATTGCACTTTCACTGTGAATCTGTCCCATCTATCCAACCCCTTTATTCCATGAATGTAAACAAATTGTAACACTATCAGATTAAATCCTGACTTCTCTACTGAAAATTTGAAAATCTCGTATTTCTATAATTCACCACATATTGAAAATACTTCATATCTGTGCCATTCTATTTTTTTTTTTTTAACTGATAGATGTCTGAAAATATTGACTGGTTGCAGAGCCAGAGAGGGCTCTGTAAAATGGATCGTTACACTCCTGGAGGCGAGAAAGAACGCAACTGGACAGTAAGAAGTGTTTTTTGTTTGTTTGTTTGATTTTTCCTAATTATTTTGCATATGCATTTGCACATAGAAAAATTATGCAAGAAGGTTAAAAAGAAGGGGAGGGGCTCCATTTCCATATTTTTAAGAAAGTTGCACCTTTTAGTAAATTAACCAAAAAAACCCACTTTGCATTGAAATGCAATATCAAATATTTGCATGTAACAACTCTGGACCATTCTCATTGTTTTATTCAATCCATGATAATCCATGAATGTAGGTAGGTCTCTGTAATTTACATGAGATTATACTGCTGCCATACAATAAGGAATTTATTGCCTAAATAAAGGAAAGGAAAATTTTTCATTTTCTTGTACTGTAAATTGAGTAAGCACATGCAGAGAAAAAAACATCTATTTCCAAGTAGCAATGAAGGAAGAAAGACTAGGTGAAAAGAAGGTAGGAAAAAAAAAGAATCTCCACCAGCAATATAATTTTTTTCCACTGAGTCTTTATGTCAGGCTCAGGCTTCAGCTTGCAGTATTTATAGCTTTTATAAATGATGGAAAAGATGGCAAAGTGAAAGGAACCTGTCTGAGGAAGTAGCAGGTAGGAGAGAGCTGTATTCAGAGATTTCACTAAAAGGGTAGTGACGAGTTACATAGGATTATATAGAATTGCAGTTCTTTACCCTATGTTCACCAACGTATGCCAGGGTAAATAAAAAATCTGTACAATATTCAAATGACATATAAATCCATACCTTATAACATAGAAATACAAGGAGGAATGTAATCATTTGTGGCACAGCTGCAGGATGGAAGGCTGATGACGTAGCTGTCCACTAAAGTATATGTCATATGTATTAATCATCCCAACTAGCATAACTATACCATTAAGAGCTGTCAGAAGAACCCAAATAGGGTTTAATACCAGTCCAAATGATTTGAAACTCTTAGGCCATAAGGAGAGGCACAGCTGTAAGCTTTGCATGTCTGGTGTTTCTATTGTGGCCACTCTGCTGACAATGGTGAACTGGCAAAGCTTTGTCTGATGAATTCTAGCAGGTGACTGGGAACTCCTTCAATCAAGTCCTTGCTATTCAGCAGTTAACTAGCAGAGCTGCAATTATCAAAATTAGTTTATGCCTATCTGGATAAGAATAAGTCTACCACAACTTACACTAGCCTTAGTGCTAAGTGTAAAACTTTTTCTCCATGTGCAAAACCTTCTTATACCAAATAAGACATATCCACAATATGGGATAGCTATAGCCATCACCTGTAGAGCAACAGTACCCCTTCACAGCAGAAAATCTTTAGCCACTTGATTGTAAAAGGAGCAAGCACCAAGCCTTTCCTTTGTTAGTTATTTACATAGTCAGTCACTTATGGAGGTGATTTGTGTCGTTGATATCATATCACTGATGTCAATATACATACTGATTCTTCTGTAATCACTAAATCCAGTCAGAATTTCATCAGGTACTTGCACACAATTTCTTCACATAGGAAGAGCCTTTGTCCCAAAGGTCACATAGACTAGGTAACAAAATCTTCATGCATTTCCATTTTGTTTTATTCCTCAGACTGATTCAGCAAAGGTTTTCAAACAGGTTACATCTGATCCACTCAAAATCTTGAGCTGGCTTCGGAAAGACCTTGAAAGATGTGCCCTCAGCATTCAGGATGTGCTAAAGACTACTGAACAGCAAAAGGGTGATGGAAATTCAAGAGAACTATCTACTGGAGGACAGCGTAGTGTATCACCAGGAGGATTTAGTGTGTATGGGGAACATATTAGTATGGATGTCAGATCCAACACTGGATCACCAGATTTTCATTTTGAGCTGAAAACCACTTCAAATCCAAAGGAGTCAAAGGACACAGATGATCAGGCTACTACTACAGAAGGCAATCAGGAGCTAGATGAAGTTTCCTTTTATGCTGACAAACTCTCTAACCTTGTCATTGCAATGGCACATAAAGAGATTAGTGAAAAGTCGGATGGTCCTGACTCATGTATACACAAGACACATTTTGCTGTTCTTGGGGAACCTGGTCATAAATCTGTTGGAGTAGGTACAAATGAAGATAAAAATAATCCATCGAAGAATGTCAATCATGTCAGTATGAAAGAAACCAAATGTGAAGAGAATCCACCTTCCAAGAAAGCATTTTTTTATAAAGAAATAAGACAGTCTTCCAATAGAAATGAGCCTGTCCAGGAAAACAAAAAATGCAATCACAGAAAACAGTTTGCCCAAGATGAATTTACAAATACTTTAAGCAAAGGGATACTAAATTATGCCAATAATGTGGTTTCAGACATGATGGTCTCAGTTATGAAAACCATGAAAGGTCAGGCAAATGACTCAAATATAGCCTGTATTGTGCTGAAAAATGTTTTACTGAAGCACTCAAAGGCAGTAGTTTCAGACTTCATTGACTCCTGTATGAAAAACTTACATGATGTAACAGGCAAACTTTTGACTAATTCAGATTTTGCTTCTTCAGTGAAGCAGACTCTGTTCACAGTAGGAAGCCGCAAGACTGCAGAAATTGTACAAGCAATGTTGAATCATTTACATTCTAGCTTAATAATGCAAAAACCTGGAGGAGATAGATCTCAGAGTCTATCATATGCATCTATGAAGACAGGTTCAAGAACAACAGATGCAAGGGCTCAGAACTTGAGGTTTGCAGCAACAAAATCTGAAACATTGTCAAAAGAAATGACCTGTGCAGAAGTAGTGGGTAACCACATCCTTAAGCAAGGGCTTACCCTCTGGCATGAAAACCAAAAACAGTGCAGCCAATGCTCAAAATCACAACCAGGAAGAGAAACCAGAACAAGATCACCAGACAACATGTCCTGGAGTTCAGAAACTCAGGATGTTGATAACAGCTCATCAGACTCATGGGCAGAGCGCTTGATTGTAACTGCATTATTGCTGCTACAGTATCATCTAATACAGCAGGAGAATGCCAACAAGAAAGAAGCAGAAGATAACAATACTAGCAAACCAGGTCCTGCTACCTTTGGGCTTTTGTTAGAGGAGTCCTCCTATGGTCCCACCTTCCAACAAGGTTCAGAAAAAAGTCAAGATTCATTGAAAGAAGCTGAAGAGTCGGATTCACAGAAGTCTGACACAGAAAGACAGAAGTCTGAAAATGGCATGTCCAGTGCTATGTTAATGCTCGTCCGGAAGTTAATAAACGAAACTGTATGCAAAATAGAAGGTCAGCCTGGAAACCCAGTCATGGATGAAATAAAACAGAATTCTGTCAAAAGCCCTGAGGGAAATATTAGCCTTTCAGATGTTGAGCAGTCCTGTGAAGAGGCCATGTCTGGACTGACTAAAATATTTACTGATCAGCTTGACCTAAGTGGAAAAGATGGGAGCAGCGCACAATTTATTGACAATCTGGTGGATACAGTGACAAAGTTAAGTCTTATGGTAGCTAAATACAGCAACCCTGAGTCATCTCCGACAGAGACAGGGAGCAGGGAAGACGTCACAGAATCAGTAGGCTCAAAGGGCACAGGAACTGCTGACTCTATGGTTGGATCCAGTGAAGAAACCGTATCAGGTCACAGGGTGGTGGTGATTAATCAGAATCCTTCTGAAAACATATATAACAAACAGGTTCGAGCCCTCTTACAGTGGATGGTTGCCTCTCAGACAGATATGCCTGTTCTGTACTTCTTGGATGATGATGAGGAGTTCCTGGATAAGGTAAGTAGGGCAAAAATTAGAATGGGATTGGGCTTGGGGGATCTTCCCCCAAGTTCTGGTCTTACTGTCTTTCACTGAACAAAAAATCTTTTTCTCAAGAAAATCTTTTTTATATATTTCTTTTTTTAAATGAGTGCCTGGCATAGCAGTGTGGTAAAATTAATGCTGCTGTCTTGTTACAAGATAGTAAGTTTACAGGAATTAGAGATGTAAAGAAATATATGTACATTTATTTCAGTACAAAGGTGGTGTAAAATTTTTAGCTGTTTTTTCCACAGATCTAGTGTGTTTATTTTTAAAAGTAACAAATACACTTGCTTTCAGCATTTATTACATAAAGATTTTTATGTTTATAACTTTTTAATAGCAATTCAATATAACAAAGAAATACTAAGATGATAAAGATCATGAATTGTTCACATTTTTACCTGTGCTACTGAATTGCTATGAATTATGAATATCAAAACAATTTAGAATTCAAAATTACTTTTCACTCTATACTTCTTCTGTATATATATATTCTTTTCAACTTGAATGATGAAGAGCAGCTCGAGTTTTGTTTGGAATCATTTTTCCTTTGCTGATGGCATAGCAAATTGGAGATCTTCTCCCACTGTAATTGTTTCTAGGGTGGCAGAGCCCAACCATAAAGCGTATAAATCTCCAAAAAGGAGAATAGTAGTATTTGACTAAGATACTTTTTCTCCATCACCATGTCCCTCTATCTCCCTTTAACCACCATGTCCCTCTATCTCCCTTTAACATACACACACACACACACACACACACGCACACACACAGAGCACATTTCGGTTCATCTTAAAAATATTCAACCTTAGCAAAATTTCTAATGTATCACACTTTTATTTTGTTTTGTTTCTGTTTTTCCACAGCTTCAGAAACTGTCATCAATAGCAGTGGAGAAGGGATACAAAGTTGGAGAAATTATACAAGCAATGCTGAAATATGAGAAGGAAAGGCAGTCTAGTGAGGCTCTAGGGAATGCTGATCGGTTGCCAGTCCTGGACTGGCTGCTTAGTAACCTGTGAGCAGAGCCATTGCCTCTCACACCCCCACCAGCAGCATGATGCTGGCCAGCCAAGTACAGAATTTTGATACTTAGCCAAGCACCTAGCAGACCACCATCATTTCAGACTCATTTATCCACCACTGATTTGGAAGAGCTGATATTAATTGTACTACTCCTGCTGAGCAAGCATATGAATTAAAAAAAAAAAAAAAGAGCATACAAAATACCTCTTGAAATCTGTCTGAAAACTTTTGGTTGTAAACTACTTTAACTACAAAGCAAAGTTGTAACTGCCTCCACCACAGAGTTCCTGTCTTTCCTGAGAATCTTTCTTAAAATCATAGAATCATAGAATCCTTAAGGTTGGAAGGGACCTTTAGAGATCATCTAGTACAACCTCCCTGCACATGCAGGGTCATCTAGAGCATGTGGCACAGGACTGCGTCCAAGCGGGTTTTGCAGATCTCCAGAGAAGGAGACTCCACAACCTCTCTTGGCAATCTGTTCCAGTGCTCTGTCACTCTCACTGTTAAGAAATTTTTCCTTTAGTTCCTGTGGAACTTTTGGTATTTCGGTTTGTGGCCATTACCTCTAGTTCTATTGCTGGCTACCACTGAAAAGAGGCCAGCCCCATCCTCTTCACTCCCTCCCTAGAGGTATTTATATACACTGATCAGGTCCCCTCTCGGCCTTCTCCAGGCTGAACAAGCCCAGCTCTCTCAGTCTCTCCTCACAAGGCAGATATTCCAGGCCCCTGATCATCCTTGTAGTCCTGCACTGGACTCTCTCCAGCAGCTCCACGTCCCTCTTGTACTGGAGGACCCAGAACAGGACACAGTACTCCAGATGTGGCCTCACCAGGGCTGAGTAGAGGGGTAAGATCACCTCCCTCGACCTGCTGGAGACGCTCCTCTTATTGCATCCCAGGATGCCATTGGCCTTCTTGGCCACGAGGGCACACTGCTGCCTCATGGTCAACTTATCATCCACCATGACACCTAGGTCCTTGTCTGCAGGGCTGCTCTCCAGAGCGTCAGTCCCCAGCCTGTACTGGTGTATATGGTTATTCCTCCCCAGGTGAGCCCTCCCAGGTTCATATCACCAGCAAACTTGCTGAGGGAACACTCTGTGCCTTCACTCAGGACGTTGATGAACAAACTGGGCAAGACTGGACCAAGCACCAACACTTTGGGGACACTACTAACTACAGGCCTCCAACTAGACTCTACATCGCTGATCCCAACCCTCTGGGCTCTGCCTTTCAGACAGTTGTTATTCCACTCACTGTCCACTCATCTAACGCATACTTCCAGAGCTTGCTCAGGAGGATGCTGTAAGGGACAGTGTCAAAAGCCTTGCTGAGGTCGAGATATATGTCCAGACATATGACATCCACTGTTCTTCCCTCATCTACCCAGCTTGTCATTCCATCATAGAAGGCTATCACGTTAGTCAAGCACGATTTCCCCTTGGTGAATCCATATTGACTAGTCATGAGCACCTTCTTATGCTCCACATGTTTGAAGACAACAGCCAGAATGAGCTGCTCCATGATTTTTCTGGGGATGAAGGTGAGGCTGATTGGCCTGTAGTTGCCTGGGTCCTTCTTCTTGCCATTTTTGAAGACCGATGTGACATTGGCTTTCTTCCAGTCTTCCGGCACTCCCCCATTCTCCGAGATCTTTTGAAGATGATGGAGAGTGGCCTAGCAATAACATCCGCCCGCTCCGACACACACTCGTGGGTGCATCCCATCAGGGTGCATGGATTTTTTGGATGTCAAGTTTCCCTAAGCGCTCTCTGACTGAATCTTCCTCTACCCGGGACAAGACTTTCTCTCTCCAAGACCTTCTCTGGTTTCTAGGGTCTAGGATTGCGGAGGGCTGCATTTGGTAAACTCTGAAGCAAAGAAGGCATTCAGTAGCTCTGCTTTTTCTCTGTCTTTCATAACCAGGGCACCCACATCATTCACCAGTAGACCCATGTTTTCCCTGATCTTCCTCTTATTATTGATATATTTGAAAAAGCTCTTCCTGTTATTTTTAAGATCCCTTGCCAGACACAGTTTGTCTTGGTACAAAGGGACCTCAGTCCTTTACCTAGAATTTAAAACCTGCTTGCAGTCAAGTCTGATGGATACTGACTGAATGGTTGCTGGGTTTGGTTCTCTTCTGCAAAACACTGAACATGATACTGCTTGCTTCTTTCTCCATTTATAGGATAACTGCCTATGAATGGAAAGAGAAAGTGGGAACATCCAAGGAAGAGTAAACTCCTTGCTTTTTGGAGCAACTTGGAGGATGTAACAAACAGGCTTATCAGCCATGTAATCTGTCCAGCCCCTGTTTCCTGCCAAGCATTTAGCATTTCTCAGAATTAGCTCACTATTGCAAAGCATTTACAAGCGTGAGATTGGTGCCCAAGCATGTACAAAATCAAGTTCTGTGCTCTCTGTTGCATAATCTGTTCTTTAGACATGTACAGTATCAGATCACTGCAAGAATTTCTGCATAAATTCCCTCAGATGAGTGGCATCAGAAAAATCAGAGAGATCCAGGGAAAGCAAATTGTGACATAAACTTCTGACCTGGAGACTAAGCATGATTTTATATGTGGAAATTGGATAAAAATACTATGCTATTGGGTTTTCCAGATAATGCTAATTAGAAAAAGACAAAAATTACCACTGAGGGTATAGGCTATGACCCAGAAAAATTATAGAAATAATAATGGGTATAAAATGGAAGGAGAGATAGAATTTAGAAAAATACAAGGTAGAACAGAAAAATATTCTGAAACACAAATATGTAGTTGAATAAGAATTCAGGAAAACATGTATTTTTAACATACAATTTTATACAGATGCAGAGACTGTAGATAAATACAGTAAGACTTGAATTAATAAGTTGTAAGGGTGCAAGTGTCCTCAGTTGTACACTTCCAGAAGATGGCTCCACTACTTTAAGAGAAAGATTCTGGAATAATGGTGCAAATTTAGAAGACACAAAGTGACTAATGGCTATGTGATTTTTTTCTTTTAAGAATAAAATATTTCTACATGGTTTATAAAATGATTGAATATCACAGAAAGTCTGCATGTGCAAGAGATCTGTAAATAATGCAACAGAAAAGGAATATATTTAGATGGTATAACAAAGATAGCAGAAGTAATTACCCGGAAGTAAACATTGTTACCCTTCATCAAGATTTATACCTGTGTACTCGATAGCTGATATTTATCAGTCATTTGTGTTATTTTATGAATACATATGTAGTCAGAATATATACATGAATATACCATAAAAGGTCAATGAATTGAGTAGTCATACCATTCTGATACATGCAGCCTACTGAATGGATTTTCAATGTATTGAATGGCCAAGTTCAATCTTGTTTGCACTAGTGTAAATCTGGAATGACTTATTTGAATTCAGTAAACAAAATGTTTCTCTGCACCTTAAAGGGGTTCTTAGACAGAACTAGGACTGCAGTGTGAAGGTAGCATGGGTCAAGCCCAGTGGCCTGGTCTATACCTTCCCAGATAGCCCAGCTCCCTGCCTGGGCAGATTTTGCCAATCTAGTATTCACAGGAGCAGACTGGCATGGCTTATGCCAGCAATGGTTCTGTGTTTTCCACCATTGGAGGCTCTCAAAGAAGATCCTGCCAACAGAATTCAATAAATGATTTTCATCTTATCCACCCCAGCTTTGCTGTATTTAAGTTGATGCAGCCCACGTTTTGTTTTTTCCCCTGTGTTCATAAGATGCAATATGAGGAAAAACAGTCTGCACAGCTAGAAGATCACACAGATCAGCTTCATTTGTCAGAATATAGTCAGTGATCTCATTTCAATACCTAATGTAGTTAGGTCAGGGAGGTGTAATTAAACCTTGCTTTGGATTGAGAAATATCAACAGCAGGAAGAGGTGAAAAGATTAGTTTAGTCTGTGACTATCATCACCTTAACAAAGCCAGGAGACAGACTCCTCAGACCATAGATCACTTGTTTCAGAAATATTACAAAAGTTCAATTTTCTACCAAATGGACAAGTAAAAACTGTCATTAGTCAGTGGGAACATCCAATTGGAATAGTTAGAAAGGGAAAAGACAATCATAAAGAGAGCCACAGAGAACCATGCAAATCTTTATTGTCTGCTAATGGGGCATCTTACTCTTGCATATAAGATCCACGGCTTTAGATCCACCTGCATCAGAGAGCCAAGGCAGAAGGCGGAGACGATGTCTAGTATATTGTTAGAACTGAAAAAGCCTTTGTCAATTTATGTAGTTTTTATTTTTATTTATTTATTTTTATGATTTATATCATCATCAGAATTCTTCCCTACCTGGTTGCCTTTTTTTCCCCAGATTATTTTAGAAATTTTGAAACTCCTTTCTTGTACAACTCTGTGTCAATAGAAGTTGTGGAAGAAGTGCTTGAAAAGGGAAGCTGAGAGAAAAACTAGGGCCTCACAGAAGTTTTGGCATTACAGAAGCTTGCTTGGGGCGATACACAGTTGCTACTTCCAGGATGGTACGGTATGCACAGACTCTGCTCCTCCACAGTTCTCTAGGCAACACAATCTGTTTTCCCCTGCCCAGCAGCTGAGCATACTAGAGTTGATCATAGAACTCAATTCATTGTTCAGAAGGCAACTGGATCTACAGTAAACAGACTGTTCATGAATCCAGTACTGCCAGAGTCAGGCCTATAGTTGATCATACTATTTGTGAACTCAACTCGTTTTGAACATGATTGGACCTACAGTTGACAAACTGTGAATCTGGGACTGTGATAGTTGGATCTATAGCTTCCACAGTATTTGATACCCCTATGAGAGATGAGCCCAGTCTGTCTTACCTGTGAAGATCAGTTGAAATACAAGCGGAAAGCCCCCCTTTCAAACTGCAACAGAAGCAAACAGGAGGAATATTACTGTCTACTAATGTCAGTGAATCCAGACTCATTACTTCCTTAGGATACATAAATTGGAGGGAGGAGGGGCAGAACGCCTTATTCACTCCATTGAAAACAGTGATGCATCAGATATTTATCAGGTCATATCACTAAAGCTAAATGTCTCCAGGTGTAGTCTCATTAAATCAACACCACAGTTTTTTTCCCAGGGCAGGTGATCAGATTAAAATAACATGAATTTATAAACACTTCCAGATATGCTTTCAAAGAAAGTAAAAATCAGCTTGTAGAAGACTGCTCTGAGTCTTGGGGATGTATTAATGGGTCTTGGGCCTCAGTTATAGCAGCAGCAAACTTGAATTTGAAAGTCCCAGCTAAGATGCCTCCATTACAATGGAACTCTAAACATATCAGTCTAATTTGTTGTCCTCAATCAGCCATAAGGCTCCTTTGAAACATAAATGTTTTCCAGATTTCTTTTTCCCATTGAGGATATTATTTCAGATTACATTTCCTTGAATATGTTAACATGCAATATTCCAAGGTGAATCCTATTTTACTTTAAGCTCATGTTTCCAATTCTTGTATGTTATTTTTGCCCTCTTTTCTTTGAAGTTCCTCATATGTGTATGTTATAATGTTAAGTTTGTATATAAATGGATTTAAATTATTACTGTATACCTTTACAAATTTGACATGTTGGCTGAAAGTTATTTCTGTTTGTAGGCACAGAATATTAGAAGATGCATTTGCAGGAGACATCACTGTCCTGATCTATTCCTCTACCCCTAACACAGGATCAGCATTACCTAAAGCAAGTAGTGCTGCAGCACACAGTTGTGTGATCTTTGTTTAAAAACCTGTAGAGAACTTTATGATACCTTTAGGCAATATACTTCATACTTTTCTGTTACCCACCCTTAGCAGTAGAAATCTATTTGTTTAACTCTCCCTTGAAAGTCTTGAATTGGCTGAATAATCTCTACTTTGGTCCTTCATGTTAACCAATTTTCATTCTAGGGTTCTTTTCCAGGTTGATCTGAAATTTGTACCCCCTTCAGAATATGTTTCTAGGTCATTTTTAGGGAAAATGGAAAGAATATTATCAACTCCTTAACAATCTTATTATTACTTTCTTTTTTTTCCATATTTAGTTTGAGAATGTTCTATAACTGAAAAGGATCTCAGAAGACATCTCAAGGAAACATTTTCACTTGCCATTATAAAACTCGTGACAGTGCAGGAAGTACAGTAGCTAATAGCCACAGAAAGATGTCTTATGAAAAATTTCACATGAGACATAATGAGAGATTTTTTAAAGTCTCAGCTATACTTGGTGATGTAGTAGTTAGAGTCAGTTCTTGGATTTTTATTTTAAAATCCTTAATTTACTGTTGAAGAAAGGAGTCAACCTGACAGATTCATTAACTTTGGGTAAGAAACCTCACCAAACTTAGGTAATACAGAAACAGATTGACATTTGTGTAACTGTTGAGCTCCTTTTTGGGGGCCACACTTGGACTGGTAAGTTTATTATTGCCTCCTGAGTAATTTCTTTCCTGGGCAGTATTTCCTTCTTGGGTTTCTGGCTGCAGGCCCCTTCCTTTCAATAACAAGTATATTGGTCATTAAGCATGCTACTTCAACCATCTTTTCACTTAATATACCTCATTGACTATCCACTGATTGTTAGTAAATTCTAGTAACTTTGGGCCTTGATTAGATTTCATCCATTTTCTTGGAGATCAATTCGGTACTCTGACCATGTGCCATGGCTCTGACCACTGTGACCATGAGCTGGTGCAGTTCAGGATCCGACGAGGAGGAGGCAGGGCTGTAAGCAGCCTTGCAACAATGGACTTCAGGAGGGCCAACTTTAGCCTCTTCAGAAACCTCCTCGAAAGAATCCCAAGGGCTAGAACCCTAGAAGGAAGGGGGGCCCAAGAGAGCTGGCTAGTGTTCAAGCGTCACTTCCTCTGCGCCCAGCAACAGTGCATCCCTGTGCGTAAGAAGTCAGGCAGAGGGGGCAAGAGACCTGCGTGGATGAGCAAGGAGCTGGTGGCAATGCTCAAGCAGAAGAAGGTGGTATACAGAATGTGGAAGAAAGGGCAGGCCCCCTGCGAAAAATACAGGAGCGTAGTCAGGGAATGCAGAGATGCAACTAGGAAAGCTAAGGCGCAGCTGGAACGCAGCCTGGCAAGGGATGTTAAAAATAACAAGAAAAACTTCTATAAATATATTAACAGTAAAAGGAAGATCAGGGGGAATGTGGGTCCTCTAGTGAATGGGATGGGCACCCTGGTTACGAAGAACACAGAAAAAGCAGAGCTGCTGAATGCCTGCTTTGCTTCAGTGTTTACCAAGGGCAGCCCTGTAGAGTCCCAGGCCCTCGCGACAAGAGAAGAAGACGGGAGAAAGGAAGACTTGCCCAGGGTAGAGGAAGATTGGGTCAGAGAGCACCTAAGACACCTCGATGCCAACAAATCCATGGGCCCCGATGGGATGCACCCCAGAGTTCTGCGTGAGCTGGCCGATGTCGTAGCCGAGCCGCTCTCCATCATCTTTGAAAGATCCTGGAGAACGGGGGAGGTGCCGGAGGACTGGAAGAAGGCCAATGTCACGCCAGTCTTCAAAAAAGGCAAGAAGGAGGACCCGGGCAACTACAGGCCGGTCAGCCTCACCTCCGTACCTGGAAAAGTGATGGAACGGCTCATACTGGCCGTTGTCTCCAGGCACGTGGAGGACAAGAAGGTGCTCAGGACTAGTCAGCATGGATTCGCGAAAGGGAAATCATGCTTGACTAATCTGATAGCCTTCTATGATGGGATGACTGGCTGGATAGACGAGGGAAGAGCGGTGGATGTCATCTACCTTGACTTCACCAAGGCTTTTGACACCGTCCCTCACAACATCCTCCTGGACAAGCTCCGGAGGTGTGGGCTGGATGAGTGGTCGGTGAGGTGGATTGGCAACTGGCTAGATGGCAGAACTCAGAGGGTGGTGATCAGCGGTGCAGAGTCTAGTTGGAGGCCTGTGTTGAGCGGAGTCCCCCAGGGGTCAGTCCTCGGTCCAGTCCTGTTCAATTTATTCATCAACGATCTGGATGAAGGCACAGAGTGCTCCCTCAGCAAGTTTGCAGATGATACGAAGCTGGGAGGAGTAGCGGATACTCCAGAGGGCTGTGCTGCCATCCAGAGGGACCTGGACAGACTAGACAACTGGGCGGTCAAAAACCTCATGAAATTCAACAAGGCCAAGTGCACGGTCCTGCACCTGGGGAGAAATAACCCCAGACACCAGTACAGGCTGGGGACCGACCTGCTGGAGAGCAGCTCTGCTGAGAAGGACCTGGGCGTCATGGTGGACGACAGGTTGACCATGAGGCAGCAGTGTGCCCTCGTGGCCAAGAAGGCCAATGGCATCCTGGGGTACATTAAGAGGAGCGTCTCCAGCAGGTCGAGGGAGGTGATCTTACCCCTCTACTCAGCCCTGGTGAGGCCACATCTGGAGTACTGTGACCAGTTCTGGGCCCCACAGTACAAGAGGGATGTGGAGCTGCTGGAGAGAGTCCAGCGCAGGGCGACTAGGATGATCAGGGGCCTGGAACATCTGCCCTATGAGGAGAGGCTGAGGGAGCTGGGCTTGTTCAGCCTGGAGAAGAGAAGGCTGAGAGGGGATCTGATCTGTGTCTATAAGTGCCTCAAAGGAGGCAATGAGGAGGATGGGGCTGGCCTCTTTTCACTGGTGGTCACTGACAGAACCAGAGGAAATGGCCACAAATTGAAGCATCAAAAGTTCCACGGGAACTTAAGGAAGAATTTCTTTACTGTGAGGGTGACAGAGCACTGGAACAGGCTGCCCAGAGAGGTTGTGGAGTCTCCTTCTCTGGAGATCTTCAAGACCCGCTTGGATGCAGTCCTGTGCCACGTGCTCTAGGTGGCCCTGCGTGTGCAGGGGGTTGGACTAGATGACCTCTAGAGGTCCCTTCCAACCTTAGGCATTCTATGATTCTATGATTCTGTAAGACAAATAAATCTTTCTATCAACTTTAGAAAACATTAGGTTGAGCTGTCTTCTTAGGGTCATGCTCTATTACAATATTCAAAGCTATTTAGCTGTCACTTGTGAACTTTTTATCTGAGTCACAACCAAAGCTAAAGACCCATAAAAAGGCCTGTAAACTATGTTTTAATAGATAGACAGACATCAGAAGGTTTCAGAAGGATTATGTTAGCACAAGGACTAATAAACAATGGCACAGTAGTATGCTGGGTTTACACCTGTGCTGGATCTTTAAAGAGAGATTGCACTGCCTTTAACCTTCCAGTATGTTATCCATTCAAATTACTAAAGTGCTATTTAAGATTTCACAAAGAGCCAGAGTTGGCAGAGAATTGGTGAACAGCAGGATTGTATTAGCTCTGGTGCTCATACTGACATCAGGCGTCAGTTTTGCTTAGCCTCTTTGCCCTTTTGTCACTTTGGATCACTTTTCCAAGTCTCAGTTTTTTAACAGGGAGAGTAGAACGTCAACCATGTGCATCATCTCATCTCAGAATTACAGGCCTTTGCTTGTGTTCAGTTTCTCTTATTTGTTTACTCTGGTTTCACTTTTTCATTTCAAGCCATTCTTTCTTCTTATTCTTCCTGCTCTTCGACTTTATTTCACCCATATCTATTTCCCCTCTCATCTACACATTTCCACTTGTTTATTTGGTTGTTTCTTACAACGTGTTTTAATAAAATACTATTTGGATTGTTGCAATACCAACAGGTCAAATGAAGACCATTTCCATACTGAGCAGTTTTAAATCTGAGTGGGCATGAAAAGCAAAAAAACTTTGCCAAAGTCAGTGGCAGACACAGAAATTAGTGCTTTAGCTTCTCAACTTCATGCCTAATCCCCATCTATTATATGTTATTTCCTTTCCTTTCTTTGTATGTGAAAGCACATATTTTATTCCTGACAAGCTTGCCCATGCGGGAACAAGACAGACATGTGTGGGCAGAGTTTTTTCATCATTATTTGGCTGTCTTCCCATGCTTTTCCCCTAAACTTTGTCTCTGAAGTTGAGGCATTTCCTGGGATTTGCATATAAATGTGCAATGTTGGATCTGAAAGTCCATCTGCTGTTGCTCCAATACCTTGGTATATTTGGTGCTCTGTACATGCAGGGCTGAGCCTGTTCTCAAGCCTAAATCAGTCCACCACTTTTCAAGCATGCTCAAAACCTTTTATCACTCTCCGGAAGACAGTGTGAATACTCATTGCTCATTAAGACTGGTTGTAGCTTGTTTATGTAAGGCTGATGAGGCATGAATAAAATGAAATAATATAACCCCTGCTGTTCATATATCTTGAGTTCAGGCGCAGAGTAGACACTTTGAGCACTTGCTACAGCAATCAGTACGGATAGAAAGTCCCTGTACTTGATCCAGTTAACCCTGCTCACTCCCCCTAGTTATAATCATAACTCCAGGTCTCTCTCCCTGAAAGATAAGAAGAACCAACTTATCTTCTTATAAGATAAGAAACCAACTTATCTGTAGAATAAATGAATTCAAAATTGTGTTTCACTTTGAGAACGAGGAATAAAATTATATCTATCTTCTTCATCTCTTCCCCCTTCCATCTCTTACCTTAACTGCCTAAGTTTTTGGCGGGACCTCTGTGGGGCCTATTTTCTCTTTTTCATTCTCTGGAATAAGTAGGAAGGTCTAGCAGAGAAACATGTTTACAAGGCCAGATCTGAAAGGTTTTTCCGCCTCTCTCCTTTTCCTTAAATATTATTCTTACTGGATCTAAATATAAGGTAAGATCAGAAAGATGAATCACTTCAACATTCACCAAGTCAAAGTCTGTATTTTTAGTCTTTAGTAAGAGAAGAAGAGAAGAAGAAGAGAAGAAGAGAAGAAGAAAAGAAGAGAAGAAGAGAAGAGAAAAGAAGAAGAACCCAGAGCACAAGCTTATTTGAGTAGCAAATATGAGGAATAAAATTAAGGAAGAACCATTTTGGACTATTTCTTCTCTACAGAAAATCCTGATATTTGAGATTTTTAACTTGCAAAATGCTGCCCCAGCATGTCAGTAGATTTGCTCTGTGGTTTAGAGTTTATCTCCATTTCCATGGTTTTATATTCTGGTGCACAGTGTATTTCAACCACATACATTTTAGAGATTCATTAGACTTTCAGAAGGATATTCCATAGCTGCAAGCATTTTAAATCACATATAATGGGTTTCTTATTTTCCTATGGAATTCTGCTTGCATCTGCTTGGTATATAGCACATCCAGGCCAGCCACATTTCAGTGAAACATTTGTCCCTGTATGGAGCCTGTATGAAGCCACATACATGACAGTGAAACATTTGTCCCTGTATGGAGCCTGTATGGAGCCACGTGCTCTATCACTTCCCAGTGAGCTCCGTACAGGGACATTCATGGTACTTCTCATTTGCAAGCGCATGCCTAGTGTTTAATAACAAGTCAGTAATTTTTGTGTGTGGGGGTGGGAGGAAAAAGCTTGAATTATTCTCTGTACCACAGAAAGAAAAGTATTGCTGTATATCTACTTGCAGAAATTTCACATTTAAGATTCATAGAAAGTTGTCCTGAAATTTACTCATCCTAAGGCAACAATGAAGATTCCTTACAGAAATTGTTGTTTATATTTTCCACTTTCTTTGCTAGGGTATCAATGCACTTCTTCACAGTGTTGTGGTTTACTGAAGGCTGTAGGAGGCATGTAGGGCAAAGACTGGTGAGAGAAATTCTCCTGTTCTTCCATTTCTTTCCTTTCTGCACTCCTGGCAAAAGAGTAAGAAAAAAAGCTACGATAGATTCTTTACATTCTTCAAACACGATACAGATGCCTAAATAGCCCTTTTCCCCACACAATTCTTTATAAACCTGAACATTTGCAGATGGAAAAATATACACGAGTCCATACTCTGACCAGGGTGAACACACCAAAACCTATGTAAGCTCTATTATCTTGTACAGGAGCTCTCCCTTTAGTTTAGCTGTAGGATTGCATCTAATCTGTTTTCAGAGCACACATGAAGCTATGTACACAGAAACCAAAAAATAGTTTCTTTCCTCACCTCAGTGTTGGGCATTCTTACGAAATGATCAAAATCTAGGCTCAAATCTCTCTTCAGGCTGAGTAGTTGTGTAATCACATTTCTAAAGCAGACAGTGAATATTCAGGTGACCTGTTTCAAAAAGAAAGATCAAGGAGGCATCCTTCCCAAAGATAGTTCAGTGATGGGACATTAGGCTAAAAGATGGAAATCATAGGTCAATCCCTCATCTACAGTAAGTACAGAGTAAACTGCCTCTGTACCTAGCACAGACAGTTCCTTGCACTTAAAACTGTATTTTGTAAACAAGAGTAGTCTTGGTTCAAACAATAAGCCCCATAAGAGGATTCACAGGTAGCAATCCTAAATAGTGATCCCTTCAGATCCTAAATTATTCCATTCCCATTTAGTAGTGACTATTGAGATGCCTCCTCATTTTTTTCTTGGGGATACCATGTTTTCAGATGCCCAACTCTGCACAAGTATTTTTTTGGGGACACCTCACTTCATCAGGGACTCTGAATTGGATACTTTGAATGCCTAAATGATAGGAATCCTTTTATTATGAATACTTCTATGTATCTAGCACAGAAAGCTTTTTCATGGGCCTAGATAGATCTGCTGGAAGAAAGGTTGTGTCACCTATTTCAAATTATTAGTGCTGGATTTTGTCAACCATCAGTGGACAGTTGGATGTTTTAGAATTTGTAAGAGCAACACTAGAAATATTGTTGAAACCAGAATTTTGGAAGTGAATTGTCCAGTTTCACAGTTTAAATTTAGCATGCAATTCCAAATCTGGGTATACACTTGCATCAAAAAGAAGATTCAGTTCCAGAAGCAAAATTCTTCTACTTTTTCAAAACATACAAATATTATGCCTCATTTTAAAAGTTCCTGGAATGCAAATTGGCAACAGGCTACAAGTATTAGCAGTCACTGCTGTTCAAGTCAGTGCAGAACATCAGACTCACATTTGATCATTTATAGTAGAAAGCTTCTGTCACCCAGAGTCACATAGATACCTGAGTGGATTCAACTCATTTTGATGTTTCCACTGTCACTTTAAAAACTGCATTTGAACCACAAGGGGATTAATTTCCATTTGGATCTGCATTAAAACAAAATCACTCTATCTTTTTATTAATATGAGGATTCAGTTGGGCAATAGTACTCCAATTATAACAGATGCCAAGGTTTAGAGTTTACTTTCTGAGACACCTATCATTAGGATTTAAGTTATCTTAAACTGCTATTACATTTCATTATTATATTTCAAACCATACAGAAGTTTGTGTCACATCGTTAAAGTAATCAATACCATCACTATTCTTAATCTTTTTAGCCTCAAATTCTATAGAAGCTTTTTAATTATCTGAGATTTCAAGACCATGCACCTGGTTTATTTGTGTACGAATGGTTGCACAGATATTAGCGGACTTGCTTGCATCCTGAAAGCTAAGCCCACACCTGCTTTACTTAAAGCACTTGTGTGCCAGGCTCACAACTGCCACGCAGGCTTCATAACTGCAGAAAGATGGGAAAAACACAAGTATTTTTGAATACATGTGTTTAGTCCAGGACACAGTTTGAGGGCAACAGTTTGTTGCAAAACAATGAAGAACAGCAACCCTGGACCAAGAGCATCACCAGATGCAACCCCAGAAGGTTAATGATCAGCAAGACCCAAAACTTCAGGGAATTACTGAGGTCTGGGGAATTCAAATCTCACCCCAGCTGAAATGCACAAAACAGTTTCAAATTGCTCAATCTGAACTTCTTGAACTGAGTCTTGTTAGTGCAATATAAACCTATTTCACATTCCATGACAAAGGCAAAAAGAAAAAAAAAAAGAGCTGGACTAGTCAAACTGGGAATATTTGCTGTGTTTATAGATGAAAAGGACTTACAGATGAAACAATTGATATACAGCCTTACTGATTTCAACAAAAAAGGAGCAGGCATGCCAGAACATCCTCAACGAATAATGAAAACAGAATTGCAAAAAAAAAGCCCATGAGAGCTTGGCAGAGAGAAGGATAGAGATTTTAGGCTTTCCAGTCTAACTATCTGATTCAGTATCAGCGACAAAGTGATGGCATTGTTGTGTAGAATGCCAGGATAAAAGTAGGATTAAAAAAAGAACTATGTTTATAAAATTTAAACCATTTCAGAGTCATTCTTTTTCCTTGCCCATTTTTCTAAAATTCCCTGAGTTTTTCAGAGGAGTGCTGTGTTCAGTGAAAGGAGGAGAGAGGTTTTTCCACCTGGTATTAAAAGTGTCATTGTCACCACAAGGAACATGTCACAATCACATCAGAGCTTGACCAGGAATATTCACTGTCTGAAACTAAGCATTAGACTTGGCCCTTGTCAGAAAATACATTTTAAATTTTATTTCTTTCTGTATATACCTGATGCTGGATTTAAAGTTCTACGAAATAGTAGTGTTCAACTATTGCAAGTTAGTCTTAAATTCTCAAGCCCCCAAAAATTTAAACACAGTAAAAATCTGGAAACAGCTCTCTAAACATTTGGAGCAGTAGTGAGATAAAGAATATTTTTTTACCCTTAGGCTGTAGGTTGAGTCTTCCCAGTATCTTTTCTGCCAGGATGGTAGTAATGCCTTCCTTTCCACTGCAGCCAACACAGAGCAGTGGAGTATTGAAGCAAAATTTCCAGTTACATCTGTGAGGCCACATTTTGTATAAAGGTCATATTAAAGCATTGTGTGTACTTACCAGTAGCTTACTGTATTTAAAATTTTTCAGCTGAATGAACTTGGAAGCATTAGAATGCAAGGAAAGATAGGTACTAACTGCTGCTGGAGACTTTAAAAAAAGATATTGGTTACTATCTTTTGAAAGGGCAAAGCTTGGTCAAAGCATAAGCTACATTCCCAAAAGGATCTCTGAAACTGACTGCTAAGCATTTCTAGGAATCATGCGCATTCCTTTTAATGGCAGTTCAATGCATTTCGTTCTCTTTCTCTGACCCGTTCAAACTTTTAGCTTCAGTTCAACAGAGAGTCTGAGAAAAGCAACTCACCTCCTTCTGCAGATGCTTGGATGCAAAAAAAGCCTAAGGCCCAATTGTATATGTGTTTGCACCAAGGCACACAGGTGGTGAAGGCTGGAAACCCTCCTCCCCATACTGCGATACGACCTTGCAGTTACTTCTGTTCTCACCATTTTGTGTTGCCCCTAAGCTCACTGCATGGAGCACAGAAAATACATAGTAAAACTCAATCTGCTCTAGGAAACACTACAAACTGGTCACCAGGTGAACATGAAAGGGAAGGAAAAAAAATGAAAAAAAAAATCCCTTTATAAAATTTAAACAGTTTCACAAATGTCCTTGTTTCTTGTCTATTTTATTTTATTTTTTTTAATTCACTGAGTTTTTCGGAAAAGTGCTGAGATGATGCCTTTCATATGCCACACACTGTCATTTTGGATACTGTGGCGTTACCTTTCATGGGTGTTGCTGTAATTGTGAGGAAATTCAGATTCTCAGTTTTCTCTCCTTTCCTTGTTCAAGGCTCCAAGCCATAAAAATTTGCAGGTGCCATAACAGCCTGCAGGTATTTGTACCTTCATCTCTACTCAAGTCTCATTTTAAAATATGTAACTTCCAACTTCCCCTTTCTTCCACATATATGAATGTCTGGCAGTACTTGTGTTATTGTCCTATATCAATTTATGATCTATGTACAATTTATTTCTTATTATTAGGGGATTTCAAGATTGCTAAATTCTGTGAAAAGGCAGAGAAAGGTTCTTCCTAAGCTCTTCATAAGAGCATAAGTTCTTCATATGTTTTGTTTCCTGTGGTAGATATATATTTATCATAGGAAGAACATTTTGAAATAGAATCTTTAAAACTTAAAATAGGAGGCAGAACTTTTCAGGGTGCAACAACAGCAAGCATTGAACAAGATAAGAGGTTTCACATCCTGAATTATGGATAAAGGATTGCATGGATTATGTTCTGTTCATAACCTTGTTTCTTTTTATGGGAAGAATGAGCTATCTCGAAAATGGAGTGGCAAGATATCTACCACCATGGGGCAGCATCACTGAAGATATGCCCAGGAAGCCCCAGATGGTTTTATTTTAATCAGAGTTTCAAACCATCAGCCCTGTACCTCCCACAGCCTGTGTTGCCACTCCTACTTCTAGGGTTCTAAACTAGATGTGCCACCTTGTGGATGCTCATAATGCTCTCCTGCTTGTGGATACAAACACATAGGCATTATACCTTAAATCAGATCATAACAGTACAAGATGTGACAGTAATACTTGGCTAAGCATCATAGTAAGCTTCTACACTGCTTTTCCTCACTGTAGAAGGCAGCATGGAGATTTCTTTGTGATATCTCTTGCGGGTTTAATGCTCAGGAGAAATAACTGCTGTAAAACAGAGTATACTGACACAGAGTACATTTAAGCATACTCTAAATTTTTTGAACATCTTTAACTGCCTTTATTTTCTTTTGAGCGCTCTACCAAACTGGGGGACTCACTCAATTCATGCCACTGAATTTTCCAAAAGAAAGCTAAAGCATTTAGTTTGCAGTCCTAGCAAACATACTGCTGCTACAGAACAAGTTAATAGGAGAAATTCCAGCACTGATCATTGTCCTTGACATGCAGAACTCTGGTCACACACAATAATATCCTAGCTCTGCATTCTCCATGTGGCTTTCGAGCAGCTTTTCAGAACAATGGGGATACTATTCCCTCTCTCCCAGATAGTAAAATAGAAGCATTCTGAATCTATACGAGAACAAGATTGAATAAGAGTCAACACAACTCAGTGATGAACCTCACAAAAAGCAAAGTAGGACCATGTCCTACTGCCTGAAATATATGCCATCTTGTGCATACTAACCTCATCTCTACCTGTACGCCTGTTTGTGTGTTCCTTGTCTCTATTGCAGATAGGGAAATATGCTGGTATCTCACCTCAGTGCAGCTTATAGGAATTCCCCATGAAACTGTCAATACATTCCCAAACAAAGGCAAGGACAGCAGAATTTCTTCCACTACTACCACAAAACAAGGTACTAGGGCAGACCCAGTTTTGATCACAGAGTTAGGTTATTCTACATCAGCCTTGATCTGACTGAATGAACTTACCTCAAAATCAAAAAAACAAAGTCATCAGCACAAATCAACAGAGGTACCAGGAGAAAATGTTTCAGATGACACAGAAACAGTCCTAGGACATTTCAGATTCCAGCTCCTACACAGAAGTCATTAACCAGCAAATGTGGGTTATATTTCTGATCTTGACAATTTCTGTTCCAAATCAGAACTCCAACTGCATATTCCCCCTTATGACAGTTGGAAAAATAGCCTTTTCCCTTGATAATGTCTGAATGTCAGGTTCAGGCAGCCTGTGAAGATTTGGTCGCCAAGACTCTGACTGAGATTAGCTAACATCTGGTAATGTACCAAGAAGAATCTGTCTCCATTGTCACTTCTTTTATCTGATTGCCTATAACATCTGACCTCTACTTTGCAGGTCACAGACTTTCATTCCAAGAGGAATAATGGCAGTAGTGTTAAGTTCATACCATACCTCTGGCAAGTGCTGCTTGTCAGCTTTTGCAGCCCTCTTCCTTTCTTTGATGCTAATGCTTCTGATTTGACTTTGTGGCAACATTAAATCAGTGTGCCCTATCTGCTACCCACCTGGCTCTCTGAGTTGCAGTGATCTGATTCTATTTCGCTTTCTTGACTCATGATTGGTGAAAATCCTGAGTTGAAGGTATGAACCAGTTGTCTTTCCAAGTCTTTTTTCTTTTTCTTTAATTCTCTTCCTGTGTTCTACCTTTAGTGTTATAGCTCTTATTCCTCATATAATTGATGACTCACTGACCATCAGAGCAAGGAATAGCTTCTGTTCTAAAGGACATATTTTTTTATTCCTGCTTCTTAAACGAGTGAATTTAGTGGCAAGACTCCCACCAAATACTCTAAGAACAAGATTTCATGTTAAGCAATTTGCATGTGTTCATGGCAGAACATTTTGGAGCCTCGAATTTCCAAATGCCAGTCCTGGCTTGTAATAGCACAACTGCATATCTCCTTATATGGGCTCTGCATCAGTGTTCCTGAAGGAAAAAAAGCACTTCACTGTGGGCTTCAGTGACAGCAAGACTCAGCCCACCATGGTCTCCCAGTGTCATTTGTTCTACTGCTGCACAGGGCATTCCTTTTCTCATTCCACAGAGAGAGAGAAAAGAGTTAGAAAAAAGCTTTGCTGATGACATCCTTGGAAACAAACAACTAGCCACACAAGAGATATAGATGAGGAAATAGAAATAGACTATCAACTTTTGAACTTGAAGGAAAACTCTCCTTGTGCCAAGATAGGATTTTATTTTCCCTGGCTTTTAGCAAATTCTGTTGCTCTGGTCTTCCTGAAAATCAGTTCAGGCCAAGCACCTAATTCCTCTTCAGTTTCTTAATTGTCATGAGAGTGGCAAGAAAAAAATGCTGAAAGTGCAGTTTGATGACACACTTGCCAGGTTCCTGTGAACCAGTCTGCTGGAGAGCCACAGCCAACACAGCCATTGTCCAGGATCACAGGGCACAAACAAATTAAACAACTGCTCTGCAGCCAGGCTGTAACTACATAGGCACAGCTGAGCACTCTCAACCTCTAGCGCTATGAGGAAGCAAAATGGGAGAAGTGCTCTCACTTCTCCTGAGTTCTGCTGGCAGGAAGCCAAAGGCCCTGACCAGCCTCAGCCTGCAGTGAAGCATGGAAACCTCGGGAATCCATAATCTCTGGAGGTCGAACTCATTCCAGAACACTTTGTTGCCTAGCTCTTCACACCTGCCATGCTGCTTCTGGTTGTGTGCAGATTTTTGCTGCAATTCCCCGTCAGGAAGGCTGGAAATTCCTGGGTCACAATTCACCATGGAGATGTATACATGTACAAGAAGTATACATAGACAGTGATTTAATTGTGATTGGGACTGAATCAGTTGAAATTTCTTTTCTAGGTGCTGTTCAGCACTCTGCAGCTCTGATAAGTCAGACAGAACTATGTAAGTGTCATACACTGCAAATAAGCTATTCTCAGCACTGTTAGTGTCTCTTAACAGGTATTTTGCATTTCTTTCCCTTCTCTGTTATTTCTAGGAATAGTTTTGAAATGTCACTCTTCTGTTTGTCACAAGTGAAACGTTTCAGTCATTTTTTTCTTACAGTAACTGCAAATATTCTCCAAACAATTTAATGAACAGGCTTTGAAAATTCTGAAAGCTTCAAAATGAAATTATTAGCAATAATTTAGTTGTGTTTTGTTATGCCAGTAGCTTGAGTAGAAATATGGGGGAAGGCTGAGATCAATATTTTTAAATAGGTGTAAAATGTTGCAGTTTGAAAGCCGTAGTGGTGGTGAGGGGGAGGAGATATCAAATACTGTGTTAGCTATAAGCCTGACTGAGATTCACAAAGTCTGTGTACCAGTCTGTCCACAGACAAACAGTCTGTAGGTCCAATCGCCTTCTAGGAGCAAATCGAGGTCCCAAGTAGTGTGATCAACTATAAGCACAACTCTGGCAGTATCGGATTTATGAACAGTCTGTCAACTGTAGGTCTGATCGCCCCCTGAAACAAGTAGTCAAGTTCACAAACAGCATGAGTTATTCAAATACAATATTTACAAAGCAGGTTTTGGATGTCACTACAGAAAATTCTCTACCACCGTGTGGGGTTTTTAGCTAGCCCTGATGTACAAATGTGCAATCATCACTCACCTAGAAGATGGGAGAGGGCTCTTAGTCTTGAGTCTCTTCAGGCAGTATCCCAGCCCAAGAGGAGGAAAGGGGCATCAGCGCGTCAGCTGGCCCATGAGTTACGATGGTTTCTTCCCTCTCTTTTTTCCTCCTGAGTTCACCTTTTATATTTTTCTTTACATTCAGGTGGAGCTTGAGTGACCATACTTAATATTGTTGTTGATTGGTGAAAAAGTTTCTCACTTTCATTTAAAGGTACAGTCAATCGAAAATCTAGAGCACATGCTCAGTGAGGAGTGGTCATAACTCAGGGGTGGGTAACTTTTGGGATCAGATGTGTTTGGAAATTATAATCAGCTTATAATGAGCAAAGTTCAAGCAAAGTTCATCCAAAAGGAGTGATTTGCCACCCCTGCTGGCTCAGCACCACACATCTTATCATATATCTCCTATTGGACAACTATTGTGCAGATTATCAGCGGCCCAGCACAGGGAGTATAAAGGAGTTTGGCCACGGTGTCTTCACTCCGCTCCATGCTCTGTTCCTCCCCTTTGTAGCTGCGAGGAGGGCAGATTGTGTTGCCTAGGGAACTGTGGAGTCTGTGCATACCAACCATCCTGGAAGTGGCAGCTGTGTATAAACCCAAGCAAGCTTCTGTAATGCCAAAACTTCTGTTAGGCCCTAGTTTTTCTCTAAGTATCCCCTTTTCCAGGCCATTCTTCCACAGTAGGCCCAGCATTATTCTCTGTCTCCAGTAGCTCACGCTATGAGCTATACTCTTTTGAGTATTCAGTCACCCAAATGGATGGAGAAACAGGAATGGACTCTGTCTCACAGGCAGCTCCAAAGGAAATTGGACTGCCCGCTTCCAGGACCTGGGAGGACTCAGCCCCTTAACGTGCCAAACCATCCAGTTTGCACAGACCACCTGCAGAAGGCACACACGGTCCGAGATTGAGGGTATATGAGCTCTTCATCGCCCCTGTCTTGCCGTGAAACGTGCTTGGTTTCTGCTGAGGTGAGCTTTAGGAACCCTGCATTTTCATTAACATCTCTGTTCATCATTCCTAGCAAAAGCACTGAGGAATTTAACAGTGTCAGGCTTATGTGACAGTTTCCAGATGGAGATGGATATTTACCATTTAATTTATACCCAGAGATCCAACAATTTCAACTATGATCTCAATCTACTCTTTATACTTGGGTATGTAATGCGAAGTGTCAACAGAAGGAGAATGAAATTATCCTGTCCGAATCCTATTCCTAGTGCAGTGGAGCCTTCTCTGCTTTCATGTACCTGTTCAGACCTGAGCTGCTGAAACTGTTACCCTTCTGCATCTGACCTCCCTTTACGCTCCTGCAGTAGAAGATCACAGCATAAAGCTGTGATGCCTTTCCTTTCCAGAGCTTCTTTTGCTGACAGAGGAAATTGAGAGAACTTAAGTAAGTAGAAAGTGAGGCCTAATGATGTATGATTATTTTAGTCTGATGTCTTAGGGTATTTACTGATGTTATGCATAGGCCATCCCAGACTTGCAAAGATGATAGGTGTGCATATGAATAGCACAAGACATGCAAAGATTTACTTGTCTTTCCAGCCAAGGAATGCCTGCTGAAGGATACTTTTTATGTTTTACACATAATCCCTTTTTGCCAATATGGATAATGCAACACTTGTTCTGTACTTCCAGAAAACTGGAAGACCTAAGGGAAAATATTTCAGGGCACCTCTCTTTGGATTTGACATTTACTGTAGCATTCAGAAGTTAACCACACAGCTAATAAAAGAATGTTCAGTAATTCATTTTTAATGATCACTTCCTGGGTGTATTATTTCTTATTTCTTATGCAAATAAAATCTAGCTCATCTTCTTAAATAGGTATGCTCTGTCAGCCTATTCTGAACTGGCTGGGAAGCTGCATAATGCATGGAATTACCTAAATTGTTTGTGTTGATGCCAATTGTCAACAAACAGCACACTAATAATCATCATGGGCATGTGATGGTTTGCAAAGAAATTATTGCATACCTAAGGACCTCATTAAGGGTTTTCAATATCTCAGAAGAATGACCCCTAACTTTCTGATTGTTTTCATCCTATTAATACCATTAATACCATTCACACAAGCCACTCCCCAACTGACTTCTAACAAGCATGTAGTTTTAATATCACTACAGGCAGATGGTGCAAAAGGCACAAGAACAATTATTGTTAAAGGTAACCCTCTGCAAGACAATGCTAACAGTACCAACTCAGCCCCACTGAGCAACAAAGGATACCAAATGACAGCTGCCTGCCACCCAGACAAGATCATCTATGTTAGCATGATCATCTATATTAGCATGAAAGTAACAAGCATCCTGTAAGCTGAAAAATTCTGTGAAATATCCATTTCCTATTCCCCTGCCCTTGCCTTCTCTTCCAGTATGTGCCATAAATATCCCATAATCCAAAATAATCTGAAAACTTTTGCCACCAAACATGGACTGTGCCAGAGGGAAATAACCAGGGAGATTTATAGCAGGATTCAATTATCAAAATGCACACATACAGGGATTGTATTAGGTGGAGATGCTCAGGTGACACCAAGACCACCAAAAGGATGTCGGAGGTCTTATACACTCCCGAGCCTGGAGATTCTGTACACAGAGCGATTGCATAATTATGGAAGTCAGATCAAACCTTCAGAGTTGGTTTTTCCTCTCCAGTTGTGGGCTCAAAGCCTGCATCTTTGTTATGCCTTAAGATGAGTGGACAGTGAGGTGCATTGAGGACTGGATGGATGCTAGAGCTCAAAGGACGGTGACAAATGGGGCCCAGTCTAGTTGGAGGCCGGTGGGCAGTGGTGTCCCTCAGAGGTCAGTACTGGGCCCAGTACTACTCAGCTTATTCATCAATGATGAGGGGACCGAGTGCACCCTCAGCAAGTTGGGATGACTCTTAATTTTACTCTTTGTGTTGCATACAGCTCAGAGCAGGAAAACAATTATACCTTCTGGTTACTAAAAAACTGCCCTGGAGAATTTCTCTTTTCCTCTTATACAGCGTGTTAAGTTTCTGCCAGACCAGAGGCTGGTGAATATTTATGGTATTTTTCTGTGGGTAATGAATTACTCTGTGGAAAAATTCTTGTACTGTTACTATTATTTACCATTTGCTGAGTGCTGACAACATGTTCCCATCTCAAAACAGAGACTTTACATTGGGAAACTACTTTATCTGCATACATACATCAAAACATGTATATCCTCCCCTCTACCTCAGATTGTAGTGAAGTCACTGTTTCTCTATGAGTTTTTGTATGAGAGGCCCTTACAGGAACTGTGCCTGCCTGGAGAGACAACCCAAGACAGTAGGTATGGCCTTGATCAAGAACATTAGTGTCTCTCATTTAGACTGAGTGCCCTCATATGGGAGGAAGTCAGCAAATCCATCTCTTCTAGCTATGCAAAACAGCCTGAACATGAGCCTGAACACAAGCCCCATTTTGTGTACTCCTGGCTGCCTACACTTCAGATGCAGCAGCACTGCCTATTTCTAGGACCACCGCAAAATGGCATACCCATCACATATCTCTAGGAGGATGTGTAATCGTCCTGGGACGATTGTGGAGACCAACACCAAGAAAGAGGGGAAGTGGAGTGGTTCTTACCAGGTCAGACTTCAGATGAAACCAGCTCTCATTTTCTAATTTTAGAGTGCTGTGTGTAAAGTCATGTATGACCTGTGGACAAGGCCAGGATTTATGCACAACTAAACCCACTTGATCCTGTGGGATTTTGGATCGGCAGTCTTAAAAACTCTAGGGCAGTTCTCTGTAAATCCAAACTGGATTTTAGTGTGAACATGATGAATGTTCATAGTGCACATTAGCCTTTATTGTTTATTTTCAAGTTGAAGAATATTTATTTTAGCCTGTCTCTAAACAGCCTGATATACATGTTCAGCAGTCTTCCACTGAAGTGGGAAGAACAGCAAGAGGAATACTGTAAATAGCTAGGTAATGTTATCCATTTTTTTCTAAAGCAAACTTGGCAAATTTTGAAAGGTAAAAAGGCCACCCAGGCAAATTCCAGTCTACAGTAAAGCCATTTGAAAATGTAACTATGAAATCTCAGATCTTGATAATGTAGGTCAGATCTTGATAATGTAGGTGATTTGTTGTGATCCTTTCAGATTGGGGCATAAAATGAACCATACAGCTTTATAGCAATGGCGTGGGTCCAGAGAAGCAGCATAAATGCATGCTTCTTTTTACAATGCCCAAAACAAGGTGCATACCAGGGTAGTAGAGAAATGTGATGGGAATATGTAACCTGAGAGGGTGACAAGGCTCTTGAGGGACTGCTAAATTCGGCTAGGTAGATTTCAACACTATCTTCTTCTCCTTTTTCCCCCACCCCTATCATTTTCGATTGGGCAATATATGTAGGTTGGGCTCTTTGGAGAATCTGGCACCTAACTACTAATTAAATATTTCAGGAAACTAGCTGGAGAGTGATGTTCAAAGATAGTTAGGTTCATTGTTAATTCTACGACATACTGTAAGGTAGGAATATGTGCAAACACTTGATCTCTCCTCTTTAGACAAAGAGATGCAAACGAATACAAGATGGTTATTAAGATGGAGAAAAAATAGGCAGAAGACTGAAGGGAAACTTTTGAATGATGAGGTTTATTTGCTTGCCATATAACATCAGAGCAAGGAGATGTACTATATGAGGGTCCTAGAGGCCATGATGTGGCAAAATAGTTCTGTATTGACTGGAAGCAGATGATTATGCTGCATACCTGCACAGATTTTTCTACCCCAGAGCACAATGTTTAGACAGTTCTGCAAAAGAAATATTTCTCTATGTTTGCTTTTGCCTATGAGGGCTATTGCATGTGTGCTCTAAGTAAGTAGGCTGTGTTTGAGTTGGCCAGAAATAAACCAGCATGTTTGCATCCATTGACATTATTGTTTTCACATCTACATAACCATAGTACCATAATGCCTCAGCAAATGTTTCTGAACAACAGATTGTCAGAAAACACAAAGTGAGGTTTCAGTCAGACTGTGGTTTTGTCTCTCTCTCTTTCCAAGGCACAAAGCATTTATAACCACTTCCTTGTCTTCTCAGAGCTGTGGATGACTGCATCTTCTTGGAATTTGCCTGCTTGTGCTGTCACATAATGATGGGCAGAAGTACCACTATCTTTGGGGATTTTTCATTTGTGTCTCCTCCTCTGGGGCTAACCACATAATTCTGGTTTCTGTTTTCAGGGAAGTCCTCTTCCAGTAATATGTGTGATCTGGTTCCAGTTAAGATCACAGCTGATAGCAAAGCCCAAGCAGGGAAGTGGAAGTAAAGAGGAGATGACCCTTACTTGAAGCATTGTGAGATTGGAGCAGGTATAACGTGCTGAAACTTCTGGGAAATGCAAATGAGGATGCTGACAAAGGTCCATCCGGGGGGTTGTCTAGGATGAGGCATTCAAGTCTATGTTTAAAACTACTTCTGCTAAGAAGAAAAGAAGGAAATTGTTGTGAGCAACACCCTTCCAAATGGAGGAATCTGCTTTTGGTCTTCCAGGTCAGCAGTGATGAAGTTGCTTAGACAAGTCTGAAGTCCCTCAAAAAGGACTCCAGGCCAGGTTGAGGGAGTGGGAGCACAGGTGGTGTTCTCCTCAATCACCTTAGTTTCAGGGAAGGATATTGAAAGGAACAGGAAAAGCCTGTTCAACACATGACTGGTGTAATCAGTTGAGTTTTGTGGTTTTCGACCATGGGGAACTCTATACAGCACTGGACCTCCTGGCAACAGACATGGCTCACCTGTCTTGCAGGAGAAAAAGCAACCTTGCCCAGGAGTTGGTGGGGCTCACTGAGAGGGCTTTAAACTAGGTATAAATGGGGAGGGGGATAAAACCGGAATTGCTAAGAATGAGCCTAAGGGAAGCATGCCAGTGATGGGGGAGAGATCAGTAACCCAGGTGAAGTGTATCTACATTAATGCATGCAGTGAACAGGAGCTAGAGGCCACACTGGATCAGGAAACCTATGACATAGTTGGCATCACTGGGACCACTGTCATGACGGAGAGCTGCAATGGATGGCTTCAGGCTCTTCAGAAGAGATAGCAAGGAAGGAAAGAAGGTGGGGTAGCACTCTATCTTGGGGAGTCCTTCAAACGCAGGGACCTCCAAGTGGGGAATGGAAAAGTCGAGTGCTTATGAGTCAGGATTTGGGGGAGGCCAAGAAGGCTGGTATCCTAGTGGGAGCACCCAAGTAAGATGAGGGTGAGGCATTCTACAAGCAGCTAGCAGAAGCTCACGATTAGTAGCCCTTCTTCTCGTGGGGGACTTCAACCTACTAGATACTTACTGAAAATACAATACGGCAGGAAGGAGCAGTCTAGGAGGTTTGTGACGCGCATTGAAGATAACTTCCTGTCTCAGCTGGTGAGTGAGCCTAGAGAAGGAGCCTCGCTGGATCTGCCAACAGAGAAAGACTGGTGGGAGATGTGGTGGTCAGAGACAGTCTTGGGCATAGTGACCACAAAATAATAGATTTTCAGTTCTTAGTGAAGTTAGGAGGGGCGTCAACAAAACCACTGTACAGAGCTTCCTAAAGGCAGACTTTGGACTGTTTGGACTGATATTGGTTGGGAGAGTCTCTTGGGAGACAATCCTGAAGAGTAAAGGGGTCCAGGAGGGCTTAAGGATGAAATCTTAAAGGCACAGAAGGAGGCTCTCCCCATGTGCCGAAAGATGAGCTGGAGGGGAAGAAGACTGGGCTGGCTGAATAAGGAACTGATACGGCTGAATAACGAGCTATCACTGAGACTGGAGGGGCGGTGGGTGAGGGGGGAGAGGGAAAGGTTTACCACCTCTGGAAGAAGAGACAGGCTACTTGTGAAGAGTAGTAGGAAATCGCTATGGTATGTAGAGAGGGAATTAGAAAGCAAAAGTTAGACTGCAACTCAATCTGGTCATTGCTGTAAAAGACAACAAAAAATGCTTCTATGCTAAAAGCTAATACTTCATTAACAAGGAGAGGAGGGCCAAGGAGAATCTCCATCCTTTATTAGATGTATCAGGTAACACTGTAATCAAGGATGAGGATAAAGGTGAGTTATTTAATGCCTTCTTTGCCTCAGGCTTTAACACCCAGATCAGTTATCCTGAAGGTACTTGATCTCCTGAACTGGAAGACACCTTTGGTGAGCAGAAGAAACTGCACAGGAGGAAACAGACAGTGACCTACTACTCCACTTGGACATTCACAAATTGAGGGGGCCAGATGGCATCCACCTGAGGTTTCTGAGGGAGTTGGCAGAAGTGCTCACCAAGCCACTCTTCCTCATCTATCAGTGGTCCTAGGCAACAGGACCATTTCTGTAAAGACAGATGCAAAGAAGGTATTTAGTATCTCTGCCTTCTCGGTATCCTCCTTTGCCAATGTACTTGCCTTGTAAATGATGGTTGGATGCCACCCAGGCATCCTGGTTTGTATCAGGAATAGTGTAGCAAGCAGGGCCAGGAAAGTGATGGTTCCCCTGTACTCAGTGCTGCTGAGGCTGCACCTCGAATACTGTGTTCAGTTTTGGGCCCCTCACTACAAGAGAAACATTGAGGCACTGGAGTGTGTCTAAAGAAGGACAACAAAGCTGGTGAAGGGGTTGGGGCACAGACATATGAGGAGTGTTTGAGGAAGCTGGGATTATTTAAACCGGAGAAGAGGAATCTCAGGGGAGACCTTATTGCTCTCTACAAATACCTGAAAGAAGGTTGTAGTGAGGCAATCCCTTCTCCAAAATAACTATCAGTAGGACAAGAGGAAATGGCCTTAAATTATGCCAGGGGAGGTTCAGGTTACCTAGTAGAAAAAAATTCTACGTGGGATGAGTGGTGAAGCATTGGAACAGGGTGTCTCAGGAAGTGAGAAGTCACCATCCCAGGAAATGTGTATATGGGGCACTTACTTAGGCATGGTTTAGTAGGTATGGTGTTGAAGGGTTTACAGTTGAACTTGTTGATCTTGAAGGTCTTTTCCAACCATAATGATTCTATGATTCTAAACCACACTACAGCAACTGATGGGTAGGTGTGGTATATGTGGCTCTTACAGCATCCAAAGAATAAGGGAGAGTGATTCAACAGCTTCACAGCATCTCTCTCTTGTTGATCAAGCATGACTCCTTGCTCTTTCTTTCATTAGGAGGTGGTCACAGATTGCAACAGAAGCAACAACTGTGTACATAACATATGATGTGTAGAAACCCTGACTATTGACATTGCCACACAAAATCAGTTTGCAACTGAAATAAATCTTCAGGAGGCCTTTCCATTTTTACTCCAGGTGGGCTCATCTCATGGGTTACCATGCAATATAGTGGTAAAGCCATGTAACATTTATTTGGAAAAGTATTTTCTGAGGAGGTCTCTCTATTTGGACAAAATTTCTCTCACCTCTAATTTACCTCTGTTTTGCTAATATCATCTCCTGAGATATGTCTTTGCCTATTGTTGCTTCCATCTAAAGCTGTTCATACATTTTATTTTTTTAACCACTTTTTAATTATATGCACTTGGAAATATGTGTGTTTACACTGCTGCTGCTCCCTAGTGGAGATGCTGCTGAAGCTGAGAGTAAAGCTTTTGTGCCCAGTGGACTGCCTTTTACAACTCTTTTTGATCAGGTTTTGCCTGGGAAAACCAAGCTGCCTGTGTGGACTCCTCACATACTGTGTAATAACTGGTGCAGGCTACAGCTTGCAAACAGCAGAGGCTTGTGGTCATTAAATGACTGTTAATTTTTGCCCAGGCCTGCTCAGCCTTTAATGTATTTCTTACTTCTCCACATAATCTCCTTAAGACTAAACACCAGGGCAGGTTCTTGCTAATCCACTAGCTGTGTTAGCCTTATGTTTTCAGAAGGAGTGTGTGAAATAGGGGAATGTGGCTTTGTCTGACTAAGGACAGATCCTGTCTGTGTTTTCCCAAACCCCTCCCTTTGTCTCAGTGTCATTGCTTGAAGACTTCTTTGGGAGTCAAACCTTGGAACTGATTCATTCACAGTTAAATGTGGTGGGGAAGAGGGAAACAATTCATTTTCAGACAGGTTAGTCATCTCATTCAGCTGATCATGTGCAGCTGCAGATCTCACAGAAACACAACACAGAGAAATGAGAAAAAGCAATCAGCGCCAAAGGAAAGAAGGAACCATCACTTTTATGGCCTCCTAGATGTAAGGTGTTTTACCTTAATTTCAATCATGTCATCTTTGCCCTCTGTTTCATTCAGAGTCCTCAATCCTGTTTCCACTCTCCATATATTTCTATTATCTCCCATCCAGTCTATCTAGATGTCTCACTGTCCCCTCAGTTTGGATCTTCTGCCTTCCCACTCAGACAACTTTGCATACTTCCCATGCAGGTGACCTGCAGCGTCCTCTCTCTGTCTCTCTCTGTCTAGTGTGTACTTTCTCTCATTCTTTTCTCAGCAAATTACTCTATGATAGTTGAATAATAACATTTCTGACATATTAGAGCTATGCCGGCCAAGATTTCTGCAGTCAGTATGGGCAATTAAAGTCAAGAAATGAAACAGAGAAAAATAAAATTGCAAAAGAAGAATATTGAGCTAGACCACGATGTACTGCAATAACATAATGCCTGTGTCCCCATCAAATACTGTGATGTGATCATCATCACTGTGATCATCATTACTGATGATCAATTACTTACTCCATCGATTACTTACTGATACAGATTAACTGCTGATAAGCACAATGGACAACAAGTACCCCTAAACAGCAAGTGGGAGATTTTGGCTTTCTTATTTTCCAGTTTTAAAAATGAATTGTCTCTCTGAAAACTCAGGGCCTGGTGCAAGGCCCAATGAAGTCAACAGAAAAATGACAAGGTTTTCAGGTCCTCTTGGATCTTATTTGCATATCCCAGAACCTGGAGGAAAAAAGGAAGGCAGAGCTGTTGGGAGAAAAGCAATTCTCATGCTTGAAGGATTCTTTCTGGATTTCTAGGGGTTTGTCAGGCTTGTAGCATGCCAGTATCATTCAAGTGCACACAGATCTCTGAACATTTTTAATCAGAGCAGAAAAAGATCTAACCAAAAATATTTTGGCTGCTGAGTGGAGGCAAATTGAAATTAGTTTTACATTAGCAAGTCTTTCACACAATGTACAGTTGGGATAACAGTGGTTTATTACATGGAGATTATCATCTTCTGCTTTTCAATTCAAAGAGTAAATATTGGGGAGAAAACCTTTGTTTAACCCCTATTTTGACAACAATTAGGAAAACAGCACTGTGATTTCCATGCGCTCATACTTAACTAAATGCTGCCCATGTTTTTGAAATAGATGCTCACTTTGATATTCTGTAAAGGTATTATTTATAAATATTTACCTTCTTTTCTCTTATATTTGTTTATTCTGGATGGGAATATCCTATCTGTGAGGGCTAAACTGCAACAAAAATTTAGATGAATTGAAAGAACTGAGAAAAATGCAGGTATGACCATATTTTTCCTCTGTAACCCTCTACACAAATTACTCCCATTCTACCCAGACAGAAAAAGAAGGGCACAGGCTTGACCCCAAGAACTGGGTTCTGGAACCAAAAACCAATCCATGTCTCAGTACAGACTCCTAGTCCTCTGCTTTAGCTATGTATCCTGAGTTACAGACGGTTAAAAGCACGCCGCAGGAGTGGAGCAATGCACATATAGTCACCTATAAAATTAAGTGAGTAAGTGCAGCATTTCCCTTTGCAGGAAGGAGCTTAAGTTTTCTCACCTTAAGTCAAAAAATGACTGAGAGTTGCAGCTAGACTTTAGGAGACATTCACGCTGACTAATATCTAGCTATATAGAGAGAAATGGGCTACATAAAACATACTACTAATGAGCTTCTTGAATGATCTGGAACATAAATAATACTTCCCACTATCAGACAGAATACAGCAAATCCTCTTGAATAAGGTATACATGAGAGAAAGAAGCTGACCTGGATCTTCCCTAAACCCCGCATCTGAAGAAAAAACACGAGAACCTCTCAGCTGTAAAGAACAAGTTTCACCTTAAGATGAAGAGTTTGGACTGGGCCTTAGCCAAATTGCTTCTAATGCTGGAAGGAGACAATTAGAGGGAAGGTAAAGTATGTAACATGAACAATCTAAGACCAGCCTACTCAGCAGTAGTTGCAACTTTGTTCTTTCCCTCAATAATAACAGCACCAGAGACAATCCCAGCTTTCAAGTGTTCTTTCATATTGGCAAAACAGACAGTCAGACTATACCTATTCTGTACACACACTCCGAACATCCTAGCTTTGCCTATGCTTCAACTATCTCATAGTGTAGCCTTATGTGAAGGTCTGCACTCATTAATATAATGGGAAAACAAGTTCTGAATGAAAAATATGTTAGTGAGGTAACAGAAACCTCATCGCGTTCTTTGATTCCAGCTGGTGAAGGCTGCCCCAAAAAGTGACCATTCACAAAATGTCAAATACATATTTTTAAAGGAATCAGTGACTTAGAGATGGGCAAGAGCATTCTTCCAAGTCCTGATTCAAAACCCTATGTGGTCATACTTCTACTGACATTAATAGCCATTAGACACCCTCTTAACCCAATTCACACAGACACTTGGTTATTCGTGGATTCGTCAGCTGGAGCATACAGGCAGCTAAAAAGACATGGAGTAACAAACAATGAATCAGTCTATGTGAACGTAATCTGACCACGGACCAGCTTCTCAGTTCATCACCTACTCCTGGTTTGTGTTCATATAACTAAAAGCAGAATCAAGTGTACTGTTTCTTAATTTCCCAGATATTGTTATCCCCTGATATAGTACTTCATGCCTGCTGCTTGCTGTAATCGCAGACTGAATCCAAGTACCCCATAGACAATGACAGATTGACTGCAACATTTTCAGGAAAACAACTTCCAAGTGGCCTCTTTCTTTGCTTGTTAGGTCTCTGCTGCTGATGTCATAAATTATCTTCTCTATCATTTTGGACAGCTGTGGTGATGGCTTGTTTGATTGTGCTTTTTGTATATTAGTCACAGGTATTATCTTGTGCTCGAAATTAAATGCAACCGTCTAAGCAATAGGTCTCCTGTCCTGGGGGTTTCTGCACATGCAAAGCCCACTGCAGTTTCTCATTATTTTTTTTCTTAGTTTTACTCAAGTAATTTCTCAGTCAACATCTTCACTGTTTTTTTGGGGGCTCCATCTTTTGGACTCACCAGTTGCACTTACTGTCTTCTGATTCAGCATCTGTAGCTGTAAGATTGTGATCAAATTTCCAAAGTATTCATGCTGTGTTGTCTTTTGGAAGATGTATGAACATCAAAAGTGGCCCCTAATCAAAATATGATGCTTAGGTTACCTCTAGAATTTCTGTCTGGAAGATGTATGAACATCAAAAGTGGCCCCTAATCAAAATATGATGCTTAGGTTACCTCTAGAATTTCTGTCCTCCTGGGAGGAGGCAGATTGGAAGAGCACCTCAGTGGTCAGTATCTTTTATCTCAGGAAGTGTTGGGTGTGCGAGAGGCCAGAGGGTCTGGAGAGTGGCCAGCCCCAGTGAACTCAGGAGGTTGGGTGGCAGCCTAAGTGAAGTCCCCAAAGACAGGGCATTTTGGACCAAGCAACGAATTTGATAGCCACCAATAGGTATTTATTGCCTAAACCAAAGAAGCTAAAGGTTTGTATGGGGGAGGATATACGGTGAAGAGCACCTGTGAATGCACACGGTTTCCCACTTATGATTGTCACAACGTAAGTCATAAAGCCAAAGATTGTGCCAAGGCTGAAAGCACTTGGGACCAGTCTCCCGTAAAACACTTCCTGGGGGAAGGGTGGGGGGGGTTTATTTTAACTTCCGCGGAGCTGGCTGTGTCAGTGTTTTTGCAGATGAGCGATTGGAACACAGGACATTTGAGTGCCAAGCAGGTAACAACAGTGATAAGAACTAGTCAGCAAGGAGATTTTGGTGGGCTTGAAGTGCAGGGGGTCGGTGCATCATTCTGCAGTGTGCCGAACTGGGCTCCATCTCCAAGGCGCAGGAACCGCACGTTCTCTTCTACTCCTGTGCACATACAACGGAGGTTCACTCCTTTCTGCACGGTGCACAGGAAACAAAAGTGAGCCCATCTTCACATTGCACAGCATACACCATCGGTGCCTTAGTGCACAGGAGAGAGATCTTTGCATTCTTAGTAGTGTGCAGGCAGCTGATGTATGCCCCTAATCCAGTGCAGAAAAGGGGGGCTTTTACCTCCTTCAGTAGTGTGCTAAGGGGGTGCTTTCACTCTTTGTCCTGTGTTCAGTCCACAAACTCGCGCTCCTTCTCGTGAACAGAAGTAGTAGCCCTTCGTTCCTTTGCCACGGTGCTGCTTCTCCTGTCATTCACCTGCTGCAAGGTCAAGGACACAGATATTCCCTTCTTCTCCCCTCTAAATGCTTTACCACAGGTTTCAATGTGCTGAGGGCATACTTTCACTCCTTTCGACATAATGTACGACACAGACGTTCATTCCTTTCCTAGTGCTCCTGACACAGACGTGTGGAATACAGCGTTCTGGTGGTGTACTGGTGTGTGCTTGTGTGTAGTGGTGTGTTCTGGAGTGTCCCGGTGTGCTGCTGTGTACTGCTGTGCAGGGTTGTGTTCTGCTGTTCACGGATTTGCACTGGTGTGTAGCGGTGTGTGCTGCTCTCTAGTGGTGTGTTCAAAATTTTCTACTGGGATGCAAGAGTTTGTTCTGCTATGCAGTGGTGTTTAGTGCTGGCATGTGCCATTGCACAGTGATAGATACCTTGCTGTGTATGCATGAAATGGAGTCTGCATGTGTGTACTAGAGTTTATTGATTTTGCTGGTGTTCAACTGCTGTGTGCTTGCATGTATTGCTGTTCACTGTTTTGTGCTTGTAGCCACTGGTTTGTCGTGGGGTGTTCTAGAGTGCAATGCTGTTTGCTGATGTATGCTGTTTTCTTGTGTTCTGCTGTGCCCTGGTGTTTGTAGCTGTGTCATAACCTGTACAAGTGGGTACTGGTGTGCACGGGTGTGGGCTGCTTTGGATTGGTATGTGCTTGTGTACCCTGGTGTATGCTGCACTGCAGTGGTGTTTTCCTTTGTTTGCTGGAGTGTGTTTGTATGAGCTGGGGTGTAATAGTCTGTAAGTGGTGTGCGTTGTTGTGTCCTGGTGAGTCATGTAGTGTATTGGTGTGCACTGGTCTGTCATAGGCTGTTGTGGAGTGTCCTTGCATGTGAGGGTGTGGTGCCGTGCCCTTGTGTGTTTTGATGTGTACTGGTCTGTAGTAGAGTGGTGAAGACGAGAGTGTTCTGGTGTGCACTAGCCCGCAGGGTTGTGTCTTACAGAACACAGCTATTAATACAAACTGCTGGTTTGTATTAATAGCTGTGTACTGGTCTATAGTGGTTTGTGTTGCATAGGTGTGTGCCGCCATGTAGAGGCTAGCACTAGCTTGTGCTGCTGCACAGTGCTGTGTAGTGGTTTTTACATCGTTATTCAATGGCATCTAGTCCTGTGCACAGGTACTGGCGTGTGCTCTTTGTGCTCTTATGTGGGGGGCTGGACTGGTGTGTACAGGTTTTTGGTGGCGTGTATTGGTGTGCACTGCTTTTTGTAGTGATTTGTGCTGTTGTGCACTGCCGTGTGGTTGTGTCTGCTGGTGTGTACTGGTTTTCATTGGTGTGCACTGTTGTGCAGGTGTGTGTACCTTTTTGTTCTTTAAAAGTGCAAACGTCTCTCTCCCACACACTGTTAAGGCAGGAACAGTGTGTGTCTTCCAACACAGTGGTAACACTCTGAAATCAAAAACAAAACAAAACAAAAAACCTTCCAGCCTCAGGGTATGCTGGTAGCTGCTCCTGGGTCCTGCCACCCCTCTACATGTCCAGACAGTTCTGTTTTTGTCTGTTTTGCTCAAGCCATCCAGTGGGGTCGGAGATGTGCCCCACGTGGGGCACAATGTTGGATGCCGAAGGTACATTGTAGTTCAGGAAATCCAGCCCATAAGTAGGTATACATATTACCATCACTGGAGGCCCAGAGCCAGGGTGTCACCAGAGGCAGTATGGCAATCATTATGAGGTGCAAAATTTACAATTGTTGATTTGTGTTTTATGCTGTGATTACAGCACAAATAGCCTATTTTTAGGGAAATGTAAACTGTCCAATAGTATATGACCCAGTAGTGTTGTTCCCAATTGCTGACAATTCCCAATTGTGGGATTGTTGCATCTCGTGAAAGAACGGACTCAGTCTGGGGTGCAGAGTGAGACAACTTTATTCTCAAACCAACTTCTTTTTATACTCTGTTAACACAATTGTTGCAAAGCTTACAATCAATCAGCAGTTGTGGTTATCTTCTTCTCCTTGCTTTGTTCCTTATCTGCTGACAAGACATTCCACATGTGGCTGTAGTCCTCCTCCTTCTGCTTTGCTCTTTGCTGACTAGACATTCATCTCTGCAGTTAATCGTTTACTACCACTGTCTCTGAAGCGGGCCTCCACATGGGATAGCCACAAATCCCAGTTAGGCTGTGACACTTGTGCATGTTTTTTAATTATGCCATTAACTTTTCCCAGTATACCATTACCTTGAGGTAATAGGGAGCATGAAATACCCATTTTACTCCTCTTGTTTAGCCCAATCTTGCACCACAGTAGTGGTGAAGTAACTCCCGTTATCACTTTGTAGGCACTCTGGTGTCAGGAGGCTACTAAACCAGTCCTGCAGGGTTTTCACAGTATTCTCGCCTGTGGTCATGCTTAGCGCCATAGTCATGGATCCTGGATACTATTTCTACACCTACCAGAATATATTTTCAACCATGAGAGAATGGTCCTGCATAATCAAATTGCCAGTTGCTCCATAAGACTTTTTTCATCTTTAGTTGGAGTTGGTATTAAGGACAAGATGACATAATTTTGCTAATTAATGATACAGGCCATCCCCATGCCACACATTCATGATATCGTAGAATCATAGAATGCCTAAGGTTGGAAGGGACCTCTAGAGGTTATCTAGTCCAACCCCCCTGCACACGCAGGGCCACCTAGAGCATGTGGCCCAGGGCTGCATCCAAGCGGGTCTTGAAGATCTCCAGAGAAGGAGACTCCACAACCTCTCTGGGCAGCCTGTTCCAGGGCTCTGTCACCCTCACTGTCATTTTTCTCCAGGTGTCCCCTTTTAAATGCAACCATTTGCCACTCATCTCCTTCAACAACTACCGTTTGCACTTGTGCTAATGTATCTACTTTCTGATTCCGCTTTGTCACTGGTGCACTATTTTTTGCCTTTACCCATCTTATCTCTAAAGGTTGCTGTCTGCTTACTTCTAAAAGTCTCTGCCAGTCACTTGTCCTCCACACTGGTACATGTTTAACCTCCCAGTTATTTGCTTCCCATTGGTATATCCATTCTGTTGCTCCCTTAAATGTGGCATAAGAATCAGTATAAACTATCTCAGTTCCATTTTCCGCAGCAAACAACAGGGCTCAGAGTTCCCCAACCCTGGTACTACCCTCACCTTCCTTGGTTATTGACCATCACAAACTTATTTCTAGGGCTATTATCTTATAATGCCACCCCATGCTTGTTCTTCAGGCAGAGGCATCAGTAAACCATAATCCATCCCTTTTAGAGTTCATAGTGAATTCTGGGACTACCTTAATAGGTAGCCCCAGAATGTTTATAATGTTTACAAGGGAGGCATAACATCATAATGCCAGAGCTTATTGGTTGTTGTTATTTTGAGTTCTTAGTTGGTCCTTCTTTTAATGGTAACAAGTGGCTTATTTCTTCTAGATACGCATACCATTTGTGGATACCATTTGTGGATAGTTCCATTTTGTGCAACACCTTTGGGAGGGGGTATGTCTTTAAGGATAGCGCTTAACAATGGAAAAGGTCCCTGAACAATGATATCCTGAGCTGTTCGTAGATTTTCGGTCTCTTCCACTGCTTGTCAAAAATTCTAGACTAAGTGTTTTGGGACCAATGGGAATTGATATGCAGGGTTCTTTTTGTTCTTGAATCACTGAATAATATGTTGATTGAATTCTGCTGATGCCCCAAACCAGTTCTATTATTTTCTTTCCTCCATAGTGTTGGATCTTGCAACACATCACTTCCTTTCTACCTGCATTTGTTCTCTTTAGCCAAATAATAGGTTGCATTTTCTCTCTGTATGGCCTCTGTTATATTATCCAATTTTAAAAGATTTATGAATCAGTTATGGTATGGTATTTTATCTATGTCTATTATATCTATATCTATAATATCTATGGTATTATGACCCAAGGCAGGGGTTCTGAGGCTCAGTGTGGTATAGGGAGACAAGCAGTAACTAACACTTGAGAGCTTATTCATTTTACCAGATTCTTTCACTATGCTCACCAGCACATTATTTTTCCAGTCTACAGTTTCCACTCCTCTTCTTTGTCTACATAAGAGAGAGGAAGCCCTTTGAGGATTTCCCTGCAGTAGTGGAGAGTGGCTTTCCTTATATTCAAAATAGCTATGTGCTTGGTGAGCAGGATGATCTCCTGTATCATCCTGAGTCCAATATATGTATTTAATACAAGTAGCTTCAATTCTTGGCTGCCTCATCCTAGTAGAGATACAACATTGCTTTGGAGATCGATGCTGGGCTATATACCATATTGTGTATTCCTTCATCTGAATTAAAGGAAGGATTTCCCCACCCTGTGTGGCAAAAGTATTTCAGCTCTCATCTCTCTGGCCACCATACCTTGCAACTGTTTCATACTCTTTTAAAGTCTCTGCTTAATATGATTATACTCTTATGATTTTCGTTGCTTACATCCTTCCATACTATCGTTGTACCATTCGATATAAATTCAACAATCCCTTTAGCCCAGTTCTGTCCTTTTCTCACTCCCCATGGTACTATCAGTGTTATTAAGCCTAACAATGTGGCAGTTCCCTCCTTGGGCATCTCATAGCTTTCTTAAGTCTCTAGTTTCTAGTTAGCAATATCATGCACAAGGGGGCCCTAAATAGGTACTCAGTAATATCCAGGTGCGGTTTTTATCCTTGTGTAATGAACCCATGGTTCAATATCCTCTGCCTTTACTGCAGCGTGGGCTGCCAAGAGTACTTGAAATGGTCCTTCCCACTTCTTCAGTGGTTCTGAATTCCAAGCTTTTACATAAACGAAATCTTCTGGTTGATAACGATGTACTGGAGTATTGAGAATGGGGTGTGCTGTCAAGATTCAGAGCTGCCGAACAGTTGCCAAAGTCTTTCCTAAAGAAGTTAAGTAAAACTCCATTTCTCCTGGGAACTGGGTACCCGGTAGGGTTTCGCATATAGTCAATTCATAGGGACTAATCTTCCATTTAATTTGTAATATTCTTGTAATAAAATGAGGCCCTTGATCAGAAGAGAATCCTTCCAAAACCTTGCTATAATCCCTTTTAACAACACTTTTACCACTTCCCTAGCCTTACTGGTACAACATGGGAAGGCCTCAGGTCACCCTGAAAATGTGTCAACCATTACAATTAAATACTTATATGCACAACAATTAAAAATCAACCTGCCATAATCCCCGAGATTAGTAGAACCCCTCTTCACTTTCCCAGAAGGAAGTTTCCTTTGATTTTTAGGATTATTCTTGTTGCAGATTTCATAACATTGTGTAACACTTTTAGCAATCATATTGATCGCCCTGGGTAACTCTTCACTGTTTCAGTTACAGCCTCTATTCCCATGTGCTTGCTTCACCAATTCCATCAATCCCCTCATTGTTGGTGGAGACATGAAACCCTGTTTGACTGGGGTTAACCACCATCCATCAGCAGTCTTTTTGCATTTCAAAAATTCACCCACCTGTTCTCTTTTTCTGTATACTCGGGGCTTCGATTTTTAAGGTTCTTTCCCTAACTAGACAGTGCAGGTTATTGACAATTTGCAACAAAGTTGTGACTTTTTGCAACTTCGTCTGCTTTCCTATTTCCTCTGATTACATTGGTTTGTCCAGGTTGGTGTGCTTTGCAGTGCATCACTGCTGTGTCTCTGTTGACGGCCTCAAGCAGCAGCATCATCTCTCTAGATACTTTATGGGGTTCCCTTGTGAAGATAACACTCCCCTTTCCTTCCAAATTGGCCCATGTGCAGTCCCAGTCCAGATTTTGAAAGGGAGTGTCTCTCAGGTCTGAATGACTGGGGCACGTTGGTTCAATAGTTTATCATGTACACTGTAAAAAGGTAATAGTAGGCTTCTAACTTTGTCACTGCTCCTGTTCTTTTCCCAATACATTAACAAAGAGTGAGGCTATTCTTAAACCCCTGAGGGAGCACAATCCAGTACAGCTGCATTTTGCATCCTGTTGTGGGGCTTCCCCATTCAAAAGTGAACAGCAACTGACTTTGTTCTTTCCACAGGATACTAAGGAAAGCATCTTTTAAATCCAATACTGTAAAAGAGACATTTTACTTGATTATTGTTGTTAACAGAGTATAAGGGTTAGGTACCACTGGATGTACATAAACCACTATTTCATTGATAGCCCTTGATCTCGTAGTGATACCCCTGTGACTGACATTCTCTAATAGTCCACGCTCTAAAATTCATTAATAACAGGTTCTAGACTGATGTAGGCTTTGGACTTTATAGGATATTGTCTTTGTCTTACCAGCTTTGCCCCTGGTTTTAATTCCACTCTTACCGCTTCTGTCGATTCTGCTTTTCCAGGTTTCTTGGTTGCCCAGAATAAAGGGTTCACTGCACTCATGATGTCCAAGAAGGCAGCTTCAATTTGCTTTTCCTTATTGTCATTGTCTTTCATCTCTGCAACATATATAAATGTTTTCCAAGGATTATTTAGTGGAATATGTACTTGAACCTTGTTTTGATCAAAAGCTATTTGTGCTCCAAATTTATTTATCAAGTCCCATCAGCAGTAGGAGGCATTCGGGCGTATATAAACATTCATGTTTATCTTATTCCCAAATTCACATTTTATCAGTTGAAAAAAGGGTGTGACCTTTGACTTGTCGTGGCACCAATTACTGACACAGAGAAATTACTCATTGGTCCTTTACAATTATTTAATACCAAATATGTTGCTCAAGTATCTACTAAAAAATTAATTACTTAATTCCCCAGCTTGACTGACTTCAGGGGTTAGGCTAGGGTATCCAGTTTCTCAACTCCTGATCCCCATTAATCTGAATCCTCTCTACAGATGGGGGTTCCCAGTTCTCTGATTGCCACTTTGGACACTCATTTTCTCGGTGTCCCTTCTGCAAATTGCATATTGGTCTCTAGTGAGATTCTATTCCCTGGATTGCGTCCTGCTCTGTTTTTTTTCTCCCCCGTCCTTGTTCTCTCAGAAAGCTCTTTACCAAGAGGATATTTGTGCCTAACAAGATTGCAACATCCAGTATGTCCCTAGTATTTTATCTCTCATTTTCTCTTGAGATTTATCCAATACCATTTGGTTTTCCTTAGGCACAAGGAAAGTATTCAGAAGCGATTGTAAATAGCTTCTTCTGCCTGCCTGCAACTGGACTTGATACCTCATTTCTTCTGTCTTTATCATCAATCTCCCTTTTCCTGAGAGAGCAACAACTGCACATCTTCCTTATCATCCACTTACAAACAGTCTTTCAAACATTTTTCTCAGCAAGCCAAACAAAACCAAGACATTTTTGTCCTCTATCATCACTGACACATTCAAATCAGACACCAAAAATCACATTTCCCTCTAACATCTTCAAATCAGATACCAACAATTTACACTTATTTCTTGTTTCATGAACATTTCTCAGAGGAAAAAAAACCCAAATCTACGTATGGGATATCATCCCACTTATCCATTATCCTGCCTCCTACAAAACACTATGCTACAAAATTGTGTTCTATCTTAAACTTCCATTTTCTGGCCTCTTTTCTTGATCTTCCAGAGTGTACCACCAGTGGTTACAGTACTCCACAAGTTGTTTCCAAGTAAGGGGAACTCCCTCTACGTTTTCCCAATCTCTTAGAATACATCACGGAAGTGATCTTTTTTAGATGCTTCCTTCTGAGGACAAAGTATTACCCATCATTGTGGGTCTACCCTTCCCCCCTATTTCCTGTAACAAGTATCGAATACCCAAGAATACCCGATGCCATTCTGAATTTCAAGACACCACAATCAACCTAACACCAAATACAAAATCCAGACGAGAATACTCAATACCATTCTGAGTTTCGATACCACACTTATCCAGCATTATTGGTCGACCTTAGCCTTACCCTTTTGGTGGGACTCCAACCCACAGGATCCTGGCCTTAACCCTTTTGCTGCAGGTACCCCAAAGCCCGTCCCCATTAAGCCTTTGCTTTGTCTGACAGGTGAGCTTTTCGGCCGAACCTAAGCCCTATCCTGTTGAGCTTTTGCTTTGTCTAAAGGCAGGCACCCTTGGGGTGGGGACCTAACCCACTCATCAACTGAACCTGTCCCTCCCCTTAGCTACATACCCTACACCCAACCTTCCAATGATCCTCTTATTAAGAAAGGAATGCCTTTTGTTATGTCCATTTTTCGAATTGATCGAGAAG